>JACJUY010005295.1:5465-58572 GCA_014220935.1 Platorchestia sp. MABIK | reverse complement strand
AATGAAGCGGTCGGGGTAAACCAGCTATGGCTGTCGGGCCTGACTGTGGAAGGTGGTTGTGCTGGGCTTCTGCTGATCCTGGCAGTTCTGGTGGCCAGTGCTGCCTCTCTCGCTTCCTAGTGACTAACGGTGATGATTGTGGCCTGCTGTCGGCTACCCTCCCATAGGGAGGAGAGGCCTGGTATATGTATGTATGTTTCTTAAGCGCACACTAAACAAGTATATAAATAAATAAACACTACGGGTATTATTAGATTAGATTATTAGGTTAGATTAGTGTACACTACCGTCAAAAATGACTTGATTCTATATTTTCTTTATAATTTTCTTCTAGATGTGAATGACAAACAAAGATAGCCATCTTAATAGTCCCCGCGATAAATATTTTTTTGGTACCTATGCACTGGTGGAACTCGGATCACAAATACGGTTACTAAGCATCCTCATGAGAGTCACTGAGAGAGACGGAAGACGCGGACACCAAACAAATAAACTCCCCAAGGGGATTATGAGGTAAGAAGATTGTAATCTGTATAATATTCTGCTTGTTCCTCCCTTCGTTAGTTAGTTAGTTCCTTTAGTTACTTAGTCCGTCCGTTACGCTCTCATCCGAGTTTGCGGTATCATGGATACCGAATGCTGAGTATTACATTTAAAAGATCGCATTTACATGCACTGATATGTTTGACATTTCATATCAACATCTCCTAATTGTTAAGAAATATAATTAGAGAACCGTACCTTTTCTTCATGTTCAAGTGATAATTGTGCCGATTATAGCCTTAGAACCCCTCAATGAAGTGAAGATTGGAAGCTACTCGCGACAAAATGAGACTCCACCGGCAACGAATAAAGAATGAACAACGGCAGGAAATCCTTGAAAGGGACAGGCATCGTCAGCAAGTGAGGCGAGCTGCAATGTACTATGTACAACGGGAAGAGTACCTTCAGCGAGACTGTCGAAGAAAACAAATCATGCTTGGAAATGTGAACGAGGAGCAGCAATCACAGTACCGCGAGCAGCAAAGGATTTTTTCCCAGAAAAGAAGGCAAAATATGAAGGAGGAGCAACAATCGCAGTATCGCGAGCAGCATAGAATTTATCCCAGCAAAGAAGGCAAAATATGGATGAGGAACAGCAGGCACAGTACCTAGAGCATCAGAGAAATTTATTTCAGCAAAGAAGGCAGAATATGGACGAGGAGCAGCAAAGAGTTCGGCTACCATAGGTTAGATAATGTTGATGAAAATTTTTCGCAGGTCCACGGTTTTTTATTTTTGACATGTTATCAGGAGAGCTTTGGTTAGGATGCGATTAGTTATTATATGTTAGGTTAGGATAAGTTAGATTAGAATATGTTATGTTAGAATTTATTAGGTTATTTTGAAAGAATTTTTTCACGAAGTCACATAGCTTAGCAATGACATTGGTTAAGTTAGATTAGGATAGGTTAAGATATGTTAGGTTGTGATAGGTTAAAGATATGTTAGGTTACGATAGGTTAGGAAATGTTGACCGATTTTTTTCACGGGACCACGGTTTTTTATGTTTGACACATTATCGGGATAAGTTCGGTTAGGATATGTTAGGTTAGGATAGGGTAGGTTAGCATTGGTTTAGTAATGTTGATGGAAATTTTTTATGGGTCCACGGTTTTTTTATGTTTGACATATTATCACGAACAGTTCGGATAGGATAGGTTAGAATATGTTGTGATGGGTTAGGTTAGAAAAGGTTTTGTTGGAATTGGTGAGGCAATGATGACCGAATCCACCTAGCGTAACAATGGCACTGTCCGTGGAATTTCCACGGGTCCTGCTGGTACAGTATTTCGTAATAATAGAATACCCCACCGAACTCGGTATCCACGATTCAGACTCGAGTATGTAACACGGTAGAGGAAACAAGGTAGGGTCATTTCTATGGGGGAAATTACACTTCTTCTTGTTCGGGTAGCCAATAGAAAGGCTTTATTTCAAACTAACTTTATGACGTCATCAAACCGCAGTGTCGTTAGGCCAATAGTGGAGACGGATTTGAGAGTAGCAGTGCTACCAGAAGTAATATGAGCGCTGCTATTGGTTCGTTGCCGTGACGTCAGCACACCCACACAGTCGACGAAAAAAAGACTGGTTTGAACCTACCTTGTTTCCTTTAACGTGGTATGTAAGGCTCTGCATCTCTCTCATTTTTTTTAAAGTGACTTATTATAACACACTTGTACAGCGAAAATGAGTGTATTAATGAGCCGGTGAACTGAAACCATGACCGTCAGTGTTAATTTCTCCCTATCAATTCTTAAGAGCGTGACACGAAGCATCTATACTATAATAAGAGCCGCGTCTGTCCGTCTGTCTGTGTGTCACACTCTTTTAATCGATAGCTTTGATAGCAACAACGATAAAGCTTAAGAAATACAAGAAATCCTTCCTTAGCATTATTTTTCTGTGTCAATTCAATTCCCTTTCACTTGCAGTATGGTATCTAGAATACAGAAACGGTTTATTTTTGCGAATAGAAATTTTCTTTGGATCTTTCCCTGGTGAAATTCATGATGATGCTTTGATATTTTTAATTGGAAACGCAAAAAAAATGTTTTAAATTAATTTGACCAGTAACCTGGCTACCACTTAGTATAATGCCAAAGAATTTAGAACTGGAGTTATTGTTTTCGAAATTGTGATTTTCTTGAAAAGCTTCCAAGAGATAATAGAGGATATTTCAGAATCAAACTCCAACAAAAAGGCCAACATAGATAGAAAATTGTCCAACCGTAAAAAAGAAGCAGCAAGACTTCGACAGCAAGAAAGACGCAGAAGACTATCGGACGAACAACATGAAATGGCAAGACGAAGCGATGCTGCTCACCAATGAGAAGCTAGAGCTAACTTGACCCTTGAACGGCGTTTAGCAATTCTACGGAATGATGCTGAGCAACACCGAGTAGCTAGAGAGAGCTTAACGTATGAAAGAAGGGATAAAATTCTTCGGATTGATGCCGAACAGTATCGACTTGCACGAGTGAATTCATCGCAAGAAAGAAGGGATGAAATCCTTCAGATTAATGCCGAAGACCATCGAGTTAGGCGGCCCATGTACGATCAATTTAATTGTCAATATCATTGACTCAATATATTGATGCAATTTTTTGTTGCCCACAAACGGCGTCAATCTTTTCATCAATATTATTGATGAAAACCAGTCATTTGCTTCGCGGACGCCTTACGTGATGGTCGACGAAATATTACCATTGTAGCGCTCGCTTGGCACTTTCATCTCCCAGAAAATTTCCGCCTAAACAATCGCAAGACATGGGCCAAAAACTGGTTCAGGGAACGTGGCAAAATATGCGGAACCGACGCATTGCTCAAAGAATTACGTGCAAATGAGCCAGAAGATTTTAAGAACTATCTTTGAATGGACACTACATCATTTGATGAACTATTGCATCTGGTAACTCCATAGAAAGTACCAAGTTCGAAGTATCAAGTATTTTAAAGATAATTGAAACAAGTAGGTTAACCATTATAAATAAATAACGTAACTACATTCAAATAATATAATAATAAGAGATAAAAGTATTTGTAGGCATATTTGTAGCAGCTTCCTCCAGCATGCAAAAAGTACCAGATCTGCGTGTACACAAAAATGAAATTCCAAGTATTCCCAGGTTTATACACTACGACTTTCTTGGCTAAGAATGAAACATTGACGAACCATCAATTAAAAATCAAACTGATTTGCTTGCGTCAATACATTGAGTCAATTAATTGACGGTCGTCAATCAAGCCCACAGCTAAACGATCAATTAAATTATCGATATTCATCATTGTCAATTATATTGACAATAAAATTGAACGTCTATGGGCTGCTTTACACGAGAGATTTTAAACTCAAGAAAGAAGGGATTAAATCCTTCAGCAGAATGCATTCGCTCACAGATTAGGTAGACAAAATCGCTTAGGAATAAATTTAAACATAGCCAGACAGTACAATGTTGACACTCGTCTTGCAATTGACATCAATATATCAAGACACAGTTGTGACACTATGGAGGTGAGATGTTGATTCTGTAATTCTCTCATGTTTATGGGGGAAAAATCGGGCGGGACTCAGGCGAATCCGAATTTTGGCATGTGTTGTAAGTCTGGTCTGATTGAAATGCCTGGTAAACCAGAATTTCCTCAAAATTTGAACAACCTTTATTCGGGAGACACCGCTATTTCCAAGTATTTCCGAAGAAATATCAGACGCTTTAATAGTGTCATGACGATGTGCAGTGTGAAAGCGCTACAGTTGCTCGAGAACTAGCAAACTTCAGAATGCATGGCATTGTCTACAGACTGATTGGACCTCCAAGAAATATCGCTACCGAGCCATTCTCTTGCCTCCAAACCTATTTCTATGACCCTGAAGAACAAATACAGCACAGAGTGAACAGGATCATGGGAAATGGTGTCATTCAAGAATTTGATGAAGAAATTTGTCGTATCATTCATTCAGCAATGGTCAGCATGAACAATTCCTATGTGAGGTCATGTCTGTCTATTCAAAAACAAATAAATTTGGGAAACGTTCCGGAAAATTTTAAATTGGATTACATGCTGATAGAAGGCCAACTGACGAACATTCTAGACGCCACAATTTACCAACATGTTATGAGTTGGCTATATTGATTCCCAATAAAAACGATCAAAACTTCGACAGTAGAATGATGATTACGAAATTTCGTTCATATAACGATAATAACTTACAAATCCTCAGTGATTCCCACAGATCATATGATCCGATGATGTACCCCACATTTTTCCCAAACAGACTAGATGGCTGGCACTTAGATCTGAGGAACGCTAGGGGCAACAAGATCATACCTTGCTTACAATTCTACTCATATCGAGTGATGAAGAGAATGGGTGCAGCCAATATTTTGCACAAAGGGAACAAGCTCTTCCAACAATACTGCGTCGAAGAATGTGCAAAGATTCAATCCTGTCGTTTACAGTTCATAAGAAATAACCAGTCCAGTCTAAGGGCTGAACTTTACTACGGTTTGGCAGACGCAATTACTGTAGGCGATTCATAGAGAGCTGGAAGAAGATTCATTCTGCCCAGGTCTTTCACCGGAAGTGCAAGATATATGGCAAAACATTACCAAAATGCAATGGCAATTGTGCGTGAATTTGGCAATCCAACTCTCTTCATTACTTTCACATGCAATCCCAAGCGGGCAAAAATAGTCAATGAGCTGATGCCAGGGCAGACTTCAGTGGACAGACCCGATCTGACAGCAAGAGTTTTCAAGCTTAAACAACAAGAGCTGCTAAAGGATGTAAAATCTGGTGTTTTGAGTAAGATGCTTGCTCATGTTACACACTACCATTGAATTCTAGAAACGTGGTCTTCCTCACTGCCATTTTCTATTTATAGTGTAGAATGACCATGGAACCTGGGAAGATATTGACAAAATTGTTGTTATAGAGCTTCCAAGTCCGGATAATCAAAGAACAAAGAAACTTTGTGCCTTACTAAAAAAACACATGATTTATGGTCCCAGCGGAGTTCACAATCAAAATTTTCCATGCATGTCCAAAAGCAGACGCAGAAAGAGATTTCCGAAGCAGTTTTCTAACATCAAAATAAATGGAGATGACTGCAACCCATTATTTCGAAAGCGAAGTCCGGCTGAAAGTTGATTAACTGCTTCTGCGCGTGTCGTAACAATGTACGTCACTGTTGATAACCGTAATATTGTGCCATATAACCCATGGCTTTTGAAAAGGTATGAATCTCATATCAACGTTGAGCGGTGTGCATCGATAAAAGCATTCAAGTACCTCTACAAATACATTTTCAAAGGAGTTGACCAATCTACCATTACATTGCAGAGAACAGGAGAGCACGTTCATGTTAATGTAGATGAGTTAAATGCACAAGATGAAATATCATCGTATAAAAATTACGGGTACATGAGAGCGTCTGAAGCCTGTTGGAGATTATTTGAATTTCAAATTCAACAAAGGCATTCAGCTGTCGAATGCTTGCTAATTCATTTGCCACAACAGCAATTAATAATTTCCGACGCGAATAATCCTGCTGCTGTCCCTACAGCAAAATCAACCAACAAAATTAATTAATCAATCAATCAACATAATTATTTCGAAAATAACGCAGAGGACAAAAAAGCTTGCTCCTTCCCTGATTTCTATACTTGGCAGTGCAATGAACAGTGTTGGCCCAGGAGAACTCAAATCAATGATGGAGCTCCAGTTACGATCGGACGAGTGCGCAGTGTTTATCCATCTCAGGGCGAGCATTTCTATTCAAGACTGTTATTGCATCACAGAGTGGGTGCCGCTAGCTTTGAAGATTTACTCACTGTAAATCTCAAAGTTTGTGAAACTTTTAAGCAAGCGTCTCAAATCCTAAACCTAATACGAGACGACCTAAAATGGCATAATTGTCTTACTGACGCCTCGAACAACCATACTGGAAGTCGGCTACGATCCTTATTAGTGTACATCCTTCAATTTTGTGCTCCTTCCTTGTCAGTTGCCCTCAATCATTTATTTAGACTAGTGACATGGGTATTACAATACTCAGGTGTGTGTATCATATAAGTGTATTTTCCTTACTTTGAGATACTTTAAAACACCAATGATGTTTTGTACCATCTCTATTGGAAATAAACTGTCTTGCTTCTTCTTTTTCCTTCTAAGTTTGGGTATTTGAATGCGATTTTCGCTTTTATTTCAATATAAGTGTGCACAAACTTATGCATTTTTCAATTAAGCGTAACGAGGATTGTGTTATCTGATTTACTTGTATTTAAATACTCTGTCAAAATCAGATTGCACAACAAAGGAAACTAATTTTTGTTGGGCTTTTCTGTCAATCATTTTTTGTTTCAACATCTTGCAAGGGTATTACGATACCAATATGTTATTATCAGTTAAGGATTTAAAAATAAAGGTATTTTAAAAAGACAAAGTATCAACATTTCATGTTTTTACTCTATTGGAAATAAACTGTTTTTCTTTTTTTCTTTCTTTCTTTCCTTCAGAACCACTAACTATATTCAGAATTTTTCAAAATGCTCTTATGGAGGATTTCTTCAACACAAAACGAGAATCACTAAATGAAAATGATGCATTAGAAGCCGCCAGCAATGATCTTCTTTGTGCCTTGGACAATGAACTTGCTCAATATGAGCTAACAACTCAATATTTTGGACTGGCACAAGCCGATCACATTGGTAACAACAAGGTTGTTCATGAAGAAAATGATCCTTCCGCCGAAAACTATTTCCAAGAACATGTCAACACGGTCAGTGAAGATCAGAGAGCTATTTTCAATAGAATATGGTAGAAAGTTGATGATGGTGAAGCTGGTTTCATTTTCATTGATGCTCCTGGTGGAACTGGTAAAACCTTTCTCCTAAATGTTATATTGTCATATGTCCTGTAAAACAGGCGCTTGACAATTGCAGTTTTAAAGTTTCTTCAGGAATAGCTGCAACTCTGCTTAAATAGAGGCAAATTTCACATTCCCGTTTTAAATTTCCAATTTCAATAAATGCCACTTCTTCTTGCAAAATTTCTCCCCAGGATCCAACTGGACGGTTATTGTTTGATGCCCACCATCAGTGGGATAGTGTGGGATAAAGCTTCAATGAGTCATCGTCACCTGTTAGAATGTCTTGATCGTACCCTTCAGGAGATCATGAATAATGATCTTCTTTTTGGAGGAAAGCTCCTGTTACATAGTGGTGATTTCCGCCAAATTTTGTCAGTTGTCAGGAGAGCTCAGCGTCCTACCTTGGTCAAGGCCTGCATGAAAAAATCTGTTCTTTGGCAAAGTTGTCATATTTTGTACCTGAGAAGGAATATGAGTGTTGAACTGTGTAAACAATAATGATCTCACATTACACGCCAAGCTCAATTACCATGCTTCAACTAGGAGAAGGAAAACTGGTAACTGCTGAAATGGACCATTAGCAGATACCATTGAACTGCCTCAACATTTGACCGTGAATTCAAAAACCGGGAATTGGTTGACTTTGTCAGTGGAAATATTGACATCAATTTTCGAAATAACCAATGAATTTCTTCATGAGCAATTCTGACAACTTAAAAATGAGGATGTTGACCATCTTAATAACATTCTTAAGGATAAACTCCCGGGAGATTTGGTTTTCCTGAAGAGAATTGATTCAGTTTCTGATGATGACCTAAGCAGCATTGTACCCGCCCGAGTTTCTAAATTCGCCAAACTTGAGTGGTTTGCCTCACATAAATTGAAGCTGAAATTGGAGCTCCAATGATGCTACTTAGAAACCTGGATCACAGAAATGGGCATTGTAATGGCCCCAAGTACAACGTTGTGCAAATAAATAAAACCTGATAGCTGCTCAAAAACTAACTGAACTTGATGCTGGCCAACCCATATTAATTCCTAGAATGTGTATAATGCCTTCAGACTCCGATTTGCCGTTCACAATACAAAGACGGCAATTTTCCATAAGACCGGCATTTGGAATACCAATCAACAAGAGCCAAGGTCAGAGCCTGTCAAAGTGTGGCATATGTTTACTCAGTCCTGTCTTTACCCATGGCCAACTGTACGTTGCTGCTAGCAGGGCTGGTGATCCAAACAATCTAAAAATTTTTGTCAGTCAAAATCAACTTCTCGAAAATTTACCATGAGAAAGACGATTAAACAACAACCAAACACTGACGAGAAATGTATATACAGTGATTCTGCAATTATTGTGCGTATTATTACAAATTTGTTTATGCACGCTATAATACAAGTGTTCATTGGGCTCTCAGCTCACTCAGTTCTCTGTCTTTCTCTTTCTCTAAGCCTAATCGGCTTTTAAGTTCCCGGTGGATGTGGGGAGGGAGGAAGAGACAAATGAGTTGCCAGTAAGAGATTTTTCAGAAACAAGGGAAAAAGTTTCCTTTTCTGGAAGCAAGGAACTTCCTATAATATTGTACATAGCCGACAAAACCAATGGGAAATAAATTCTATGGAAAAGCTGTGAGTTTTCTTAAAATTAATCTGATTGCATAGTAAATGATTCATTCCATAAAATCACTTCATAAGTTTGCAGACGCATATTTAACGCATCAGTTAGTTTGAAAATGTTATTGATACTGATATTTATCGATACTAATATATCTAGGGAAAATAATGAAATGATATCTAATTCCTGCAAGATCAGATACATGCGATCGTAAGACAAGAAAAACGTTTTCTCTCAATCCTAGCGAAACTTCCTTAATTGTCTATCATGATATTTTTAACCGTATATTAACGGGCATTGCACTAGTAAAAATATAAACACACGACGGTCATTCTTAGTAGTACAGATTAGGATACACTTGTATATAAGTGGTTGGCTTTTTGTAAATTCGAATTTTGAATAAAAGTGCCATGACACATGCTTTAATGAGATCATTATCATTGACTTTCCTAATGATCTTTAATGATCTCATTAAACACGTGTATCTTGGTACTTTTATTTACAATGGGTGAGATTACTGCTGTCCGTTTGTATGATAAGAATTTGGCACTGATGCTTTAATGAGTATATTAAAATCAGGAAACATAGCAAATTTTCTTAGAAAATCCGAAGCGCAGCACTAATTTACGTTCAAAATTTGTTTCATGGGTCCCAATTATACGCCGTTTGGCAGTTGAAAATAATAAAACCTACTTCTTGACGATAATTTCCTGAATACATACATGTGCGTTGAACAATCGTTCTGTTCAAAATACGTTTTACTATAAAGAACAGAACTAATATGATTTCACTGTTTCTGAAACTTTATTCACTTTTGTAAAAAAATATGGGGTACATTGTTCTCCCGCTTTCATTTGTTCTGTTGCCGATTGCATTAATCTTTCCATTGTCTAGTCGATTGATGTCAGTAATGCGGTGCAAGCAATCACTGATAGCAGCTCGTACGCCACAGGTGAGCGGAGAGAAATCACTGACGGTCACTGTCCGGTAACTCGAGAGCATATTTAAACAATTTAAACAATTTATTTACCACAAGCGATACAGATGTAGATTGTTTATCAAGTCTAGGACAATGGTCAAATTTGAGTATAGCTACCTGTAGGCCCTTATCAGTTGTGTATTGCAATTCGTCTGTATATGTACATCCACAGCCACTGTCAACTCCGGCGAAACTTAGCTTAGGTCGTGCATCACTGAATCACTGAAGCTGCTATTTCTCTCACCACTGACGATGCTTCGTACAACGCCTCGTGCAACGTGATCGAGACCTGCGTTTCCAGGAATACAGATTTTTAAATTTTTGGAACTTTTGTTTTTTGAACTGAATCAGTTGGTGAATGAGAACCTGAATGCTCAGCCACTAAGCTGTTGCATTTCCAAATAACTGGAAATTCTTAAGGAACTACTGTGTACATTCAACTCCCCTTCATTTATAACCAATGATTAATTTCATTTTAGGTTTGTTTCAGTGACCGGTGCATCGCTAGAAAAACTGAAATAATACCAGCAGCGTTGATTTTGTTGCGTTTTTAAACGTGCAAATATTGTATCTACGTATTATACGATCACTTTCGCTCACATATTGTATCTTGAGTGAACGTTGATATATTATTCATTGTTTTGATGTAGGTATTTTGAATGCCGACGTCAGAATTGTATAATACAAGGTGCTGAAAAAATTAAATTGCGCGTGTTTGATTACTAAGAAGGATCTGAATATTACATGTTATGTGAGAAAAAAAAGTTCAATTAGAAACACTTGAATGGTTGTTTAAAATGCGCTGAGATTACTGTCGATTTTTTTGCCCTGATACGAGAGAAACAGAATGAAAATTTTTTGTGACCCTCATGCTAGCTATTCTAGTTGTGTGAAAACAGCTCGCAACTCACAAGAGAACGAATTTTCTCTCTCTGGTCCAGCAGAGTAAAAGAAAATACACAATGATAGTTTTTCAAAATTTACTAGAAGACAAAGTGAATGCAACATGGGTTTGCCGTGAGTTTCTTATAAATATTGATCTTGGACAAGTAAAGCATAATTTTAACAGAAGTAAATGATTGTAAGAAAAGTACGATTGCAAAAACGACGTTCACAAATAATCTCGCTGTTTTTAAGGAAAAATATCAATTCAACAGAAAAACCATGAAGAAGTTTCCAGATGTTTGGAGATTAACTCGAATCTTCGAAGTCGAGTAGCGAGGAAGTAACCAGATAATGGAAAGGATTGGATGTCCGTAGAAGACTGGGAAGAAATGGTTATAATTAAGGTAGTAATCCCATTACCATCAAAATAGCAAGATTATAATTATATTGTATTAGGTCACTGCCGCATCAATTCAGTTAGGGCATTAATTAATGTGCTACATTTTGAACTTTACGAATTAAACTTTCAGTTTCTTGACTGCAGAGAGAGTTTCTTAATTACGATTCGCATCCTATCACACAGAGATCTGTGTACGCTATAGAACGACTAAATAATGACAAAATCGATAATGAGATTAATGCACAGCAACTGAATATAACAGATCAAACCTTAAACTTTAAGACAAACAAAATTGTAATCATCGAGCAAAGAGTACTAGATGAATGTGATTGCCATTGCGCTGTTTCTTTTTGATCGGAATGTAAAATTACCACTGCACATCAGCTACTCCTGCATGAGAGTGAGAAATAGAGTTTTTTTGAGCAGCTCAATCTGAGTTTTGTTCGTCGTATGCGGGGACAGTGAATAAATTTCGTGTTTATCATTTAAAGCATAGATTCGAATAGAATAATGCCATTATATAACTATACTTAAGTGATGCCTTCATGAATGATGCGTTAAGAGAGCACACATAGTCCAGTACGTAAGTAAAATAGTAATGAATAATATGAGTGTGCAAGATAAGTACGGTCGTGTGTCAGTGAAGTGTAGCAGCTGCTATCACAACAGTAACACCTCAGTTCAGCTATTGTAATTTACAGTCTCAACTAACCTAGATCAAGTCTATTAGAAATCGCCAGTAAAATTCAATATATTCGTGAATCTGTCATTCACAGGTTTTCCCTGAAATAAATAATCCACTTCCAATTTAACTACGAAGGGTTCATCACATAAAGTTAACTTTTATGACTTCGTATGAGCTAATTTTTTTCAACGCCCTGGAAAATATTTGATTGTCTAATATTCTCTTATGGAAGTGCATGATTTTAATTTTAGTCTGAGCAGAAAATTCCAGAAAAAATAAAGAATTCGACTGGAAATATAGTACCATTGCCTGAGTTTTTACGTTTTTTAATTCTCGTATCTGATCTGGCAGAGAACAATATTATTGACAGTGGGCATTAACAATTCCAATATAAATCCTTGAAATACATTTGAGAAATCATTCAAAATATTTAAGAAAACATAATCAGTTACCAGGATGAATTTCTTAAACTGCCAACCTGTTCCTTTTTTCGTTAGCCACGATCAAAGAACAAAAATTCATCGTTTTTCCTTAGTACCCGCTTTTGTATTTTTCCCCGTTTTACCACATACGTCACCGTGCACGACACAAAATATCTTGACAGGATAGGAAACGTACTAATAAAAAAAAAACGACCTCTTTGTCAGTGTTTTTATTCCATTTCTTCTCATCTAAACTATATTAATGAGATGGCGAGTAAGACATAAAATCATGTGTTTAATGTTTCAAAGATTTGAAAGAAGAAATCACATAAAATGATTGAATAGCTGAACAACATATTCACTTTTCTATTTTTGGCTACTCGAATATTCACAAGTAAAGTCTTTGATTTTCTCATCTTCTCGAAAGCTTAGGTCGTTACAGTTATACGTCATAAAAGGCAGGAATTTTCAATAAGGTTAAACGCCAATTGCAACATAGCCACGTAAAGGCTGATAATAAGTAAAGCTTCTAAGCGAAACCTAAATCCTAAATCAACCTATAAATAACAGATATACTTAAAATAGTAGATAATCTTGTTAGCATGTTTCTTCTAGTACTGTACATGATAAAAAAGAAATTACAAATTCAAAAGCGAGGCAGAAAAGAAAATAAGTCAGCTTCAGGATTGGGAATGCGTCACATATCTGTTGTTGGAAAAAGACAGAGCGGGCTTAATAAAATTAAGTTTATGTAGGGCTTATATCTGAATACGACAAAGAAGGGAATAACAATTTACATGAAAATTTACTGCTGCAGTCGTTTGTTTGATTCGAGCAGTGCGTAGGTACAATCTGTAAATAGCTAACGGGTGAGTGACTTTTTTGTACTTGTCTACAGAGAGCTGACGGCAGGGCGCCTTTAAAGGTGCCCGAACTGATCAGGGAAGAACGTGCTGCTCAAGAAAAATTTACGAAGTTCATAAATTTTTAGGCAAAAAGGTTTCACCTAGCTGTGAAAATTAACCGAAAACGAGAAATCTGGGAAGCCACGGGACCTGTAAGTTGCGTAATTTTCTCTCACAACGGCGACTCTGCAGTTGTTAGCAGATGTACCCACGTGTGTTTATGAGCGTTTACAAATCAATTTACAAATTCGTTTTAAATAAAAAAAAATAGGCGTGAATATCAGGAAAGTTATCCTAAAATATGTGAATAAATTTCCTATTTCATTGGTGTAGAAGTTGTAGGTTATGATCGCGGAAAGTATACTTGTAGTGTAATTATTATGTAATTTGTAATATCTCAAGAAAAAGACATGGGATTTTTGGCTCTCAAGTCAAACTTGTTTCTATTCACTTTATGGCTTCTTTATTTCATATTTAGAAAGCCTCTTACTCACTTCGTCTTTGGACGGATTCGGAGGAAACGATTCCCAGCCAAAACCGTAAGATCCAAATATGACACTAGTCCTGATTACGGCTTTTAGATTTTCCTTAAACCAATTTAAAACAACGCCAGGAGACCTGATATGCACAAATAATTTGTTCCCTGTGATTTTCATACTTCTTATAGTAGTAGAAAAGTTTTCAGGCTGTGGTTTACCATTAATCCGAACAGACTCAGAACCGTTACCCAACAAAACTACAGTTTCTGATTTTTTACCATACCTGTATGTAACACCAAAATTCGATGACTGCGTGTCCATGAACGTCACAAGCACTTTGTTGTCATCATTATGCATTTGACTGAAGATGTATTCGCTCGCAGACCTCGGAAGCTCAACGGCATCACCGTACACGGTGCCCGCCATGCTGGGTACCACCGCCATCGTGTAGGGTGGGCCTGGAGGGACTTGCATTCCGATAGCGCGCGCCACACTCTGTGCTGCTGACACCAGCGACGCGGCCGGCGAACTGAGGGGCACGTTCACTTGAATCGTTGAGTTCTCAACGAAGATTCCCAAGCTGCTTTTTGCAGAAGCCATGACAAGATACTGCATCAGGTGACTGCTGTCGAGGTTCCGTAACTGTAAAAACGGGCAAATGTGAATAAACCCTTAAAGGAGTAATGTTCGCCAAGTATGGAAGAAAGTCATTTAAAGTAATTAGCATTTTAGAGCCATTTTAATGAGTCATCTTTACGATGATTTTTCAGTACCTACACCAAGCTAAAAGTTTGACGTAACTGTTTATCATTTCAGCAATGCCTGATAAATTCTAAGGTAAAATGAGAGTTAAAAAATGATGGAATGTGAGCAAACGCCAACAAAAGAGAGATTTCATTGATCCAAGTTTTGTTTAATTGACCGAAGTGTTTCAATGAATTAACACAACGCAGGTGCGATCAAATGACTAAGTGAAGCAGTGTTTGACAAAAATAATTAAGTATGAAAAAGGATAAAAATTAATGAATTAAATATTAAACTAACGAATAAAGCCTACCACGAATAATTTGCAATTTTTTCATTCAATTTACTATCTTAAAAACAGAATTGATCATCAAGTAAGAAAGTACAGACAGAAGTACAGACTTGAGGAAAGACATAGCTAATCGTAACGTCCTCACGAACAGTAACAATATTTACCTTTTGTAAGCTGCGTTTCGCCGCTGAACAAGCAAACTGAATCGAGTTGTCTTCCAGGAAAAGTTTTCCGTATTCGCTCAAATCGCTTGCAGTTTGGTTGATCACATCAGGAAAGTGTCCTGGCAGGAGCGAGGCGATAGATCCTCCAGTCCATAGAGAGATCCACTCGTCTGCAGCTTTCCACAGAGATTCAAGCCGGAATTTTTCCATCATCTTATCCATCAGTACGGGTAGATTTTCTGCAGGCATGAAACCAGAGTCACATTTTTCAGTTAAGAGCTTTAAAGAAAAAGATTACATCGTATCAAGTTGAAGGCAATTTACAACATGCTAGACATGGGTATGAGATGCTTGGAAATTTATTTTATGATAGAAACCATCTTTATATTAAATTTGTTCTCATTAAAAGCTATCTGAATCTTTTGGCCTCTTAGCACTCAGGAAAACGGTTGGACTGGAGTAATTTCTGCTAAAACTATGCTCGTAAAATTTTAAAATTCTCTGTAAACTGATTTTTACTACAAAAATAACCGCTTCTAGTACCAACTGCTAGGGCAGAGCATGGGTGTAGGAACGGATATTTGCTTTCAATATATTTATTATTCGCAGGTAAAATAATTACCGAATTCATGCGTTTTCTTGTTTATTCTCCGAAACATTTCAAGAAAACTGAAATGTTTAGACAAAACATTTGTGAACAACATTGTTTCATTTAGTTCAGAAACTACAAAATTTCGAGGAAAGACTCGTAAGCCCTTTCGATAAATTTATTGAAAATTCAAGTCCGGCGAGAAAAAAAAATTTACCATATGTTTTCCTTCATCCAGAGAAGAAATACCGTTTTTGACTATAGCTTCATTTGAATGTCACGTCGTTGGTAAGTAATTGGAAATAACATTTGATCGTAATATAATCAACGACTTTCATCGTTAAACTGAATTAAAAATTTGTAATACAATATTTTTTCTCATTATGTGAGTGGAATTACTGAAGAGAAATGAAACTAGTATTCCTGGTTGATGTTCTTCGATTGACAGTTCAAATCGCTCAATACAGCGTACAGTCAGTGCGAGGGATTTGCGTTCCAATGGTTGGAACAAGAGCGAAATTCAAACTTAGCATCACGTGCGAAGACCTTTTTGCATCGAAACCGCTTAAATGGATTGCGCCGCTTTGGTATGGCACACGATCGAAAGCCACTCGGCTTTAACAATACGTATCCTTATTTCACGTACTCTCTCTGTCAAAAAATGAGTGTGTGCAATTTGAAAAGTAAGAATTTTTTTTAACTTTGTGAAATCAAATTTACAGGCTCTCAAAGTGGCTGAATGTGTTATTTGTTACAGCTTTTATCATGAAGTCAGCTCGTTTTTTGTAAACAAAATGTGTGACAAAATCCGAACTACCAGTGTTGATCCGTTTAGTTGAAAGTTTTTAAAGTAATAGAACGATAAATTAAAATCAACTGCAGAGTTACTCACTTTGTATAATTTGAAATTCGTCATCAGAACTAAGCAAGCCCAGACGCTGAACGAGGAACTCAATGACTTTTTGATATTTTTGACTGAGAAATACCTCCCAGTTGTTTCTACGAATATTACTCCATATGATTTCCATAGTTTTTACAGCTTAGATTATTTTTTTGAGGGAGAACTTTACTACACAAATTTCGTGAAGTTTTCAGAAAATTGATCGACAGAGGGTGAGACCTTCTTAGCAAAATAGGAATAGTGCGAAAGATTGAAATTTAATTGAGTTTTAATCCCTTTGATACATAATTTGAAAAAAATAAGAACTTATGTTGCGTTGATATACCCATCGTTATGCTAGCCGAAAACAATCGAGAAAAAACATTTTTCCCATAAACATGAGCCTTAATACACTTTATAAGCGAGATAAAATTCAATATTTTGTGAACATTCACTGTGATTTAGCATTTTAAGCTATGGGTATCTCACAACGCATTTATTGACAAATTAAAATTAACGCAATCATAGAGGAAGTAGTTGGGAACATATTACATCACTTACCTGGAGAAAGCCAATGAATCATGTCATCGATCAACTTTTTCAAATCTTCGAGCATTGTGAGAACTTTCTCCATTTTGTCTAGAGTGTTGTTCCAGAAGTTTTCGAGTTTGTCTATCAATGTTTTCATGTGCTCCAAGAATATCACAATACCATCCTTGATGCTGCCCAATTTAGCGAAACACTCCTTGATTTTTTGAGCCACTTGTGACCATTGAAGATTATCTATAGCATCTCTCAGCAACTTGAGCTCCTCACGAGCACCGGGGAAATGCTCGCTGATATCATCGAGGATTTTGCCAGCTAGAGAGCGAATGACGTCGAAGGCGGCCTCCGTTGCGCTCGACAGCTCTCGCAGAATCAGCGACTAAAGAATTCCAAGGAAATTAATATTCATTTGCGCTTAACATCACGAGAGTAAATGAGCACGGCTTGAAATTACAAATACATTGTTGATAAATGGGTCTTGAGAACTTAACAGAAGGGGGATCATTGGGTTTTGACAACATTGTTGGGTTTTGAGAACTTAAATTAGATGTAGTAAAATCTTTCATTCATATACACTACAAAAGACTACTAAAGACTTTTAAACTATATCTCAACACAATTCTAAAAGCGCCATTGATAAGAGGAAAGTAATTGTATAAGGAAAGTGCATTTTGTTACGAGTTAATAAATTCAGAGTGAGGTTTTAGACGCAGAAAATTTTAATTTGTGGCAGTAGAATGGGCACGAGTTTTCATTGATTTATGATGAATAATTATCGTTCATCTCCAAAAGAGTATTCATCTGCTGTCGGACATCTTTAGGCTGCGGTAGAGCTATAGGGTCATCGTAATACTGACCCTGCATTTGCGCTTCTTGTGTCAAATCTCAAACTTGAACGGTTCAATATTGTATTGGTGCAAGACTTTCAAATCATTTACATCCTTGAGGCGGTTTAAGGTCTTACGAACGCAAAGGATGGAAATTCTTTCGTCCGGCACCAAAATCCACTGGGTCGACTATCTCCGTCTTCAGGGGGTAAAGCTACGACATAGCATATTGATTAGATAACCAAACTTCTATTATTAAGAATGGATGAAATTACTCGGGGTGATCAACACTTTTGAATGAACCGAAATGATTGTTTGAAACGTCTCAAAATTGTTATTTTTTTCAAATATCTCATCCAATGGAACTTTTACTCACTTTGGATTATTTGTACAAATTGTGGACGGTAATTACACACCTAAGTCGATCTTAGCCAGTTCATCTTGCAATAATAATTCGTTACGAGAGCCTTCCGCTCTAACCTATAATCAGCTTAGGAAGAAGAAGGGGCAGGTATCGGAACTTTTAAGAGTTTTTAAGCCCTGAATTACTTCAGTAAAAATGAAGCATACCTGATAAGTTTCCCAAAAATTCATTTTCAATAAAATATTCAAAACTGTCGCTTAGTCTCAGACTTTTTCAATAAATATTCTTCTTCAACAAATAAGTTAAATCCGCTAATTTATGAAAACGTTTGAGAACTCTCGCTGTATTTATGCTGGTCTTGTGTAATTACTCATGATAACTGGGCCACAGTGACTTGTAACCTTATCACAGAATATGGGAGGCAAGTTCCATTCATATTTGTTGTGGAGGCTTTTCGACGTAGAGAACTTCTGCAATAATTGAATTAATTTTCATTTTCATGGCTGTAGAAATTTAGGGCATGAATGAAAACAAGTTGTCGAAATTTTGATGAGTCATAGCGAGCACTTTAATTGGTCAAGAATGTAATCATTTAGAAAGAGCTTAGAAGTCGAGCTCCATTAGTGGTTCTGTAGCTTTTGTGCTTATTTCCACTCTCCTACATTATGAGTGAAAAGAAACTATCGATGACAATGTGGCAAGTTAGGATGTAGGAAGAGATCATAATTACCACAACTCAACACTCCGTGCGCATTACTTGGAAAGGCTGTAATTGTGTTACTTAATTTAGGAGTTTTACTCAAAAAATAAGATTTTAAATCAGCTTAAGTCCTAACATTTATACCGCATTTTGAGTGGAATGAAAATTAATGAATAAGAGTATCGAATATCGTGCTGTCGATCATGAAGTGGACATAGTTTTTGAGACACTCAGTCTAGAACGAGTGCTGATGTTAATATACTCCTCACGTCAGCTTTTCCACGCATTTCCTGCCATCATCTCAACGTGCTGAGATACAAAGCACACACAATGGTATTTGAAGAAGCTCACATTTTTCCGGCTATGTTGCGTCCATTTTAAAATTTAAGGAATCTTTAAATAGTTTACATGAATGGCCTGTGACATAATGCATTTTTCTAACATTTTCATTGAACTTCAGAAATTCAACTTGATGCTTAAATATTGTAAGAAACAATGCAATTAGCAGTTTTCTGCTGCCAGCATCAGGGGGGGCCACCCAGGCTCCTGCCAGGCCCCTGTCGGTCCGGTGAGCTTTTTTTGTTTTTTTTTGTTGGAAAAGGACCCTTAGGTGGTGGACTATTCGGTCCTAACATTTTATGGCGCTACGGACACTAGATCCCTCCCCCCCAGGGGAGACAAAAATCCTGAATTTTCGACCCCATATAAAAAAAACAAACGGGAAATGGAAAATTTGAAACCAGGACTTTGTTTACAATGCTTCAAGGATTCTTAAAATGTCTTTGGTTTTATTCTAGCATAAAAAACTCAATGAGTTCTATTCATTTGAGATATCAATATAAATGAACTACAAAACCAATATGTCAAATTTTTTCAGAACACTAAGGCCTGAATCAAAAAAATGAATAGAAGAAATTGTGTTTCTGTTCAAAAGTTACATATAATAGTCAAATTTCATAAGAATTAGACTAAAAATATAAGATTTCATAATTTGCATAAAATTTTTTTAAGAACAATTCACAGTGTGAATATGAAGTTATGCATGGAGGTTATCGAAATGAAAATGAAAACAGCATTTTCAATTACATAAATTGTCCATTAAATTACACTTCAACTAAAATTTTTGTATATGGCTATACTCACACCTCTAACTTTCAACATTCAAAAGAGGACTAGTCATTGAGTTTTTATGCTAGAACAAAACCAAAGACAGTTTTAGAATCCTTGGAACATTTCAAACAAAAGTACGGTAGCAAACTTCCAAATCAAACAAAAATTTTTTATCAATCACAAAACCCAAAATTAGTGTATATTAGATTAGTGAAAATATCGCATATAAAAAAAACGAAAAGTTACAAACGTAAATTTTTTACCGTGCTTTTGTTAGAAATGCTCCAAGGATTCTAAAACTGTGTTTGGTTTTGTTCTAGCATAAAAGCTCAATGACTAGTCTTTTTTTGATTTGTCAATAACAGGCCTAAATCGAAAAAGTTACACGAGTAAAAAAGTTTACTCTCAACAAATACATATACTGGCCAAATTTCAAACGAATCGGATGAAAAAAAATGAAATCTTGGGTTGCCCCCCTTTATGTTGAGGAAATCGAAAGCTATGTGAAACTGATCACAGCCTCAATTTTGGCTTGAGTTGAGTTTCTATTATCCCTTTGTAATGCTTTGAAAGATTTGTATGGGATACTTGTATCAAAAATTATCTCAGTTTACTGAGGTGTAAACATTTACTTGCATGACCTATACGTACACAAATACCCATTATATTTTGGCTCGCTGTCATCCTCAGGTTGTACGTTGTCCGAAGACTTATATTACCAATTACGATTATAAGGTACATGCCATTCCGCGTGATGAGTTCAATCTTCCTGGCGTAGCATTTAATTCAAGAGAATTTAGCTATCCATTGAAATTAGGAGAACTAAAACCATTCAATGACTATGATTTCAGACACTGAACACTTGTCTCGTCAATAAGTTGAAGGAACACAGATAATTTCCAAAAGAATAATGACTGGCCATCGGAACTGCAGTTACCGCTGTTTTTTTCGTGGGCTAAAAACGTTCAGAGTACGATATCATTTATAGGTATCAGTTTGCTAGAATCGTGCAAAACTAAACGGCTCAGTTTTTATATCCTATGTTAGATGACATTATCATAACTCATTCCATTCAAATCGAACAATTTACAGTTGCATGTTAAGAGGTATGAGTTAGGCGCTTCTCGATCAAGCTGGACAAAATTATCTCATTAATGTCATTTTGTTCATTTGTACCATCAGTTTTTGTTTGAAATCTCAAGTTTATTTTCTTAACGTTAATAACCTTAATAACCTAGCCTAACTTATCAAACTAACTTAAATTTTTTTACTTTACCCTAAGCCTAACAGTTCCTTCTTCAGTTTAAACGATAGCCGTCCTAACCTGTACTGGACGCGTGAAAATATTCACGATTATTTTTACAAAGTAAAAAATTAATCCTACCCTAACTGATCCCAGACTTACAGTCTATCAGTCTATATTACAGTCTATCTTATTACAGTCTATCTTAACCTAAACTACAGGGCCCCTAGAAGTGTCTGGACACCTTGGGAATTTTCACATATCGCTCATAATTTACCACCTGTAGAGAGTAGGGAAATTAATTTCAAGGACAAGATATACTGTGTAAACATATGTGTGTACACGAATCTTTGAAGTAGGCACGTGAAACCAAACAAAAGTTGTTACAAATCTAAAATACAACGAGCAAAAAAAGTACTTGGACTGTGTTGAACTTGAAGTGTAGCAATGGTCAATGATATGACCTTGCAGATCGATTACCTGTTTCTATTTACTGCTATAATTTTTACTAAGTCGAAGCAATATTCAGGAGTAATCTTGGCTCATTTCGCATGGTGGGCAGATTCTAATTCCACTAAGTTATTTGGTTTCTCGGGCGAATCTGACTTTTAAATTAACACCAAATATTTTCAATTTGATTGAGTTTCTGTCACTGAGATTACCAGGCTAACACATTGATTTTAGTGTTTTCAAGCTAGTTTGCCACAATCTTAGCAGTGTATTTGGGAACTGGATCGTGCTGAAAGACATTCGCCTGCAGTTTCTGAACGAACTGTTTGTAGGGAAAGCAATGCAATGAATGCATGGAGTTGAGTGGCTCGTAAACGGATGATGTTAATTCCTGCGCATAAAACCACTCATGTAAACAGGGCCAAATCACGTGCACATTGGACGGTAGAAAAGTGAAGTGTCATATGAATCTCGATTCTGACTATACGGCACTGATGCCCGCTGTCGTGCTCATTGACTGTGGTGGGTGGCACTGAAATCAACATTCAAGTGAAATTTAGAGTAAATTGCAGTAAGAAATTTTGAGTAAAGCAAACATTAACTTGACGTGAAATTCATATTATTGAAGCATTACACATTCATGAACTTAAACCTTCTCTTAACGAAAACACAAATGATTTTTTTTGCTCTTAAACTGTTTAGCAGAACTTCAGCTTGCTAGTTATGACGAGGCTGCTAGACCATTTTGCTCTTGTCTCTCGTGTGGTGAACATCGCGGTTCATGGACAATATTTCTAGTCGTACCACTATATCTGTGATATAAAATTTGATTCTTTGTCTAGTCGCCTTCGTCTTTTGTGATCAACATATCTAGTCTATATTACTTAAGTGTTAGTTTTGCGTTTTTCCAGTGTGACTGAAAATTATTCTGTATTATTATTTTTTTGCCAGCCTGAGGATGACGTTAGATACGTCGAAACGTTGCATTTTATATTCAGACAGAAATATAAATTTTAATGAATCACTGTGTTTTAGTACAAAAATGTTAAGAGCATTTCTGAACAAACGTACGCGTGAGGAAATTGGACTATTTCGTAAGGCTGAAAAGTTATTAAAGAAACGTGAGTTTGTGACAACTGGTTGATAAGCAACATTAAGAAAATCTCTGTGACCACCGGCGGCTCGCGTCGCGGTTTAAGTATTAACGAAGCCTGTGTAAAAGGGGCGATACAAGGGAGAGGAGGGTCTGTCGTGTTCTGGAGGGGCTGTTTTAACGGCACAAGAGTGGGACTTTTAATTTAGGTATCAGTTAACTTGACCCAACATAGGTACATTGAGGTGCTAAGTAACCAAGTTTTACCATTTGTGCAAAATCAGGTTGATGAAAGGCATATTACTTTGATTGTCTTTCAGAAACAACTGCGGGGTGTTTCGGGGTAAAACTGTCATTAATTGTCAGGTATTTAAATACGTCAGATATTTAAATTGGCGAGCTTGATCCCCAGACATGAACTCAACAGAAATTTTTAGAACGATCTGAACAAGAAGTTAAACGTAGAGAAGATTGTCCACTTGTTAAGGCTACAGTACGAGATCAGTTGATGCAAGAGTGGTTTAAGGTCGACCAGGTGGGTGCACGTTAGGACACTTGTAAGCTCAATGATACGTAGAATTACGCCACTATTCGTGTCGTGCTGTGTAGGTCCTACACCATGTTTATGATAAGTGCCTATTTTTTATGCTTTAGCTGGTTATTACTTAAGTTATCGCCAGTACGTCTTAGGCGCATTTTTAAAAATTATTATTGATGTATAACTTTGTCCGGTTACTTTTGGTACTGCTGCTTGTATCTTGTTTCACACGTGGTTATGAAAATTTACTAAGATTCATACGATTATGTTATGAATCTATTTTTTCAAATTTCATGGTTTAATTTTCTCCAGCTTGTAAATTATGAACGAAAAATATTTTTTCCGAAATGCCTGTACGGTTTCTGTGAGTACTGTATCCTAACCTATCTTCCCATAACCCAACTAATGAAAATCTAGAACATTTTACCTTGAACTATTTCAGCGTATTCTAGATTGTTATAAATAATCCTACAGTGCCTCACTAAGGATATGTTTCTTACGTACAATAACAGTTGGCACGGTAACGGCAGTTATCCAATGACAGTAAAGTCAGAATTGCCGCTAGCTGTACCGCCACGACGGCCTAAATTGTTTAAGAATCCAATCACTGGGTGGAAGTTGAAAAGTTTAATACGAAGTAATTCATAGGAAGCAGTAAAAGAAAATACTCCAGGAATGCAATTTTTCTAATAATCGTTTTTATGATGCGAATTTTCTCATGAGCCTGAATAGATTTTCTCCTTTGAAATTTTTGAAGGTGTAAATTTTGCTTGTGCAACTCTTGAAGGAGTGACACACTGGGATAGGTAGGGACATGCTTTCGAGAGTATCAATATTCGGATTCTGCCTCATTCTGATTTTTTCGAGTGGTCTTCACAAAACGAATAAACAGTATGCATTTCTGCTCTTTATTTTGGTATTCGGATAGTGAACATACGCTGCAAGACATTCTTGAAAAGTAATGAATTATATTAAATCTCCTAAAATTACAATTTTTAAAAGAACCAAAGAACTAGGACTTGAGGCGCAACGATTGTCTTGACATGCGTAAGAAAAGGTAAAGAATTGAGGTTTGCACACAGCATGACTGACCTGTGCAGGTGCGAGGGTCTCTCGGTCGTACTGAGCTCTGAGCGCCAGCACTTGCGGTGCAACAAGCTGTGTTGACACCGCAGCGACGGGTACTTCTCTCTGCTCGTATTTCAAACCGCTCCATTTCTGCCACCATTGGCTTGCAGGCACCCTTATGCTCTTCATAAGGCCAAGCTCAGCGTGGGTCATACTTTTCATACCTGCTCTCATGATGTATCTTTCTTCAGTGGCATCTTTGGCGCCAGTGATGATTTTGATGAAGCATGGAGCACATGTTGTGATCTCAAGTGTGTACGCAACACCCTTCGGTGACAGCACAGTTGTATTCAACGTGTGGCCCTGACATGCTGGGGAATGTTCCTTTACAAGGACTCCACCAACTTCAAACTTCGTTTGTTCTGTTTTAATCAGCAAAGACACAACTCCAGACTGGGGCGACTGCTCGATGTGCTTTGCTGAGATGAGCGTTGAAGGAGAATCTGTCTTGGATTTGTAGACCAATGCAAATGCATCTTCTTCAGATGATCGCGTCAAATCTATAACAATTATGGGCCCATCTGTTTCTCTCTGTAAGTATTTTTGATAAATGGTTAAGCGGCATGACAGTTTAGTTGCCGTTTTGGCTCGTTGAAAGGAATAGTGTCAGTTTTGACAGAAATAGTCTCAGTGATTGACAGGTATAAATTATCAATTCAATTGAAAATTCACTGGAGCATCACCTAGAAAAGTAAAAAAATTACAATGCACCGCTAAATTCCCCAATGCATAAATGGAAGATTATTTGATCAGAAGCACAGGCATCTTAACGAGAGAAGATAGCGAACAGATAGAAATGAACGCTAATATCCCTTGGTCTAAAAAGAAAGTTTTATTGTAACTGGGAAAGTGATTTAACACTATAAAAAAAGGTGGAAATATACTCTGATACGCCCAATACATTGCTAATGAAAATAAAATTTTATTAGGCATCGAATTGTGTTTATAGTCACATCTTGTACTGCTATAATGAGCTCAACATAATTTTTTTACGTTTTAATTCCCACCCTACGCAATTATCGGTAAACCTTATCGGTAAACTTTGGGAGCGAACGTTACTGATTCAATACCTCAAGATGGTGTCAAGCATTTTTTAGACTTGGCAGCTAATCTAGTGATTATAGTAAACAAAAAAAATGGGTAAGCTAGGTTTTAGGGAAAACTCATTTGCTGGATGAGCGTACACTTTCATTTTGATTTGGGTAAGTACCTGAAAGTATTCTTATTACACCCTACAATGTGATGTGGAGCGATCAATACCCATATTTCTACGCTAGTCCATACGTTATCGAGTCTTTCTTACTGACCTGAGAAAACAACCTCGCCTCCAGGCGCGTGATTCCATCGGCCACTTGGACAGCAATGAGGCTCACGTTGACCACGTTGTCGCTGTCAGGGAACACGTCAAGAGAGACATGACCTTCGGTAGCAGAACTGTTGGAAGTCACTTTTCCGACGACACTTTTTTGCTGGCCATCGTGAGAGAACTCAAAGATGACCTGTAATTGTTTCTGAGTTGCAGAAGATTCATTGAGAAGTTTGGCCGAAAATGTGATATCTCTAGATGCAATGTCAGGATAGACAGTTAAGGATTTTTCAGCGTTGGAAAATTTTCCTGATACTTCAAATGAATTAGATGGGAGTTGGACCTGAGCTGTTATTCTGTCATCAGCAAGTCTTTTGAGCTGCAGTTCAAAGATCTTTTCATCATTTTTTTTAACGGAGACTGAAGTCTCTTGATCAGCCAAAGACTCGGTCATGTGAAGTTTAAGTTTTTCTTCAGAAACTTGTAGCTCTACGGAGGCGTCCGCAGTTTTCATGTGAGGTGGGGCCCACTCAGCTGTTGCTGCGTAGTTAATTTTCGCTTCCAGTACGCCAGCTGACGACGCCTCACCCTAACACAAAGACCCGCATGGTCATGATTTGAAAAATGTACGTAAAAAATTAGCAGTACAAAGATGTTTAGAAATTGCGACACATGAATGCAATAAAACGATTATTCCATTAGAGAGAAAGTTAGTTTGTACAATGCAAATCAATTTTACTCTAAATAAGTGTATCACGTTAGATTTCGGGGAATAAATCTACTGCAGAGATGGAAATTGATTACTCCGGACACTTCAGTTAGTCCGCTACCTCGGTTACTCCGTGATGATTGGAATTATTTGTGTTAGAATGCAAAATCTCTGAAATACTATTTACATAATCATTTTTTAAGAAACAGCGACTAAAAGTAAAATATACATACAACATCGATGGAATTATTCTTTCATTGACCATTCTTGAATGTTTTTAGTCCTTAGTAAAATTTATCGCTCGTAAGAATCTTAAGAATTCATTTGTTTCTTACGAGCGATAAGGAAGTTAAAGGTCAGTCTTATGAACGATAGATTTAATTTGAGAAATTTAACAAGAACTGCTGCCCGTTTCAGGTCACAGCCTTTCGTCACAGGTCACAACTGTACGTCATAGTTTATAGTTGTACGTCGTAAGTCACAGCTGTGTGTCACGAGTCAAAAACTTAGCGAAAAACAGGTTATTGTTTCCTGACACTTTTTTTACACTCGTTGTTCTCTGAACACGTATGGTTCACTTCAAGGATTCATCGCATGCGTGACTACCGGCACCAATCTTATAATTGATGCAATTTCTTCAACCCCATTGATGACATTCACCAAAAAATATTCTTCCCAAAATTTTACACGGCCACCTTCTCCACTACAATTTAAGAATATTCAAACAATGTTACCTGCACTTGAATTGCGTAGTCAGGGTCAAAGCGTGAGTCGAAATTGAAAACTGAACTGAACGTTCCAATGGAAGTCACGTGCGACCCGATGGTGCTCTTCACTTGCGCACTTTTCTCTTGCCACTCGGCTTGGAGTTGATTCTTGAAGTGATATTCATACTGACCGGCAGTAGTCAGCGCAACTTCGCTGTCTATTGCCATCTCCTGGTCAGGGTCGTACAAGAAACGTTGAGCGCTCATCGAACTGAGCGCTTCAGTGGAGCCTTGTGTGACTTGTAACTTGAAATGAGAGTTGAAGTTTCTCCAGGATTGCGGACCTTCGAGTGATGACGCGAGTGCGTAGTGATAGATTTCTCTGATAGCAGAAACGTCTCCACTGGAGGATTAGAAAATGTGTAAGGAAAAGCAAAATATGTTATAACCGTACAATTATAAAAATAATAAAATTCTTTTTGAAATCACTTTGCTCACGTTGTGAACGATTGTTGACATGAATAAAGGAAGGAAAATTATGAACGCTCTTCTGTTTGAACATACTACTATTTTTAAAAACCTGAGGTAGCTTCAGCAACGATTAGTTGTAAAAAAATTTTTCAGCAAATTTACGTGACGTGCAGAGTTATTAAAAAATAGATACTGTACAGTTGAGAGCATGGATGCATGATAATACTAGTTTTGTTCGTACTTCATATATTACCTAAGCAACACTATGGAGAACTGCTGAAGTGACTAGTTATTTAGTTCAAGCCTCGGATTTTACAGTAGTTTTACGATCTGCGAGATCAACTCGTAATGAAGCTTATTGATCTCTGCCAGGAATTTAGTTCGCTGACGTTGTTTCACTATGTTTCATTTGAGCAAATGTTGTAATATTACGCTTTTGCTGTAAAACTCTTAATTTTTGCATGAGTTTCGGCACGGCAAATAATTACTCTATTTTCATTGTGAATTTAACTGGTATGAATTCTTTTTTGGCAACATTAAAAAGAAAAAATTGTCTTGAAATCATCATACATTGAAATCACAATGAGCTGAGCGTACGCAGAGAAAATCTCTTACACCAAGGGGAAGAATATAAGACAGAAATATGCGCATTATTCTGGAAGTAGAATATATGTGCATTTTTAAATAGTCGGATCTGGATTAACGGGACTTTGCATCTATACTAATGCCACCCTGCACATATACTTATGCGATTTTTCATACATAATTATAAGATTTGTATCTGTACTAATGTGACTATATGTGTCAATTGCAGGTGTGTCAATTTTGCGGCGTTAAAAATTACAATGTTCAGGTCAATACTTTCCAACCTCATTTAACTATTTTCACTCCTATAACTAGGCAGGATATAAATATGGCGCATTTACCGAGAAATTTGAAAATAATATCTTGAGAATGCGTTCTCTAGGGCGATACGTTTTTTACCGGTCTTTGTGAACTGTTTTTCACTGCAATATCTAGTCAAATTGGAAAGTTTACTTAAATATTAAGAGTTATAAGCTTACCGCAAGGAAAAGTGTGAGCTATCTTCTAGTAAATAATTTCCGGTGAATTGCACGTTTTGTTCGGGGTCTCGAGATTTGTCCCAATAAATCTTGGCCGAAATTCTACCTTCGGGCGGACTTGCAGTAGAGTCCCTGTCAACCTTAACTTCATACTTCAGGTGCTGAGGAGAGAGCACTTCTAGCTTCATTTCAGCCTCAGACTCGATGTACGTAGGTAATTTTTCCAACTTGAAGTCCGTCCGCACTTTATCGGGAAGTTCAATTTTACTGATGGCAGTCAGTGTTGAATCGATATTTCCATTGACGTCATGAAGATAGCTGACCAGCATTTGTTGGTCTTCGTTGATGGTGACTTGCACTTTGTTCTTATTTTCAGAGATCTCGAGTTCGGTGTCGGCGTGGTAAGATTTTCTGATCGGTGTCCCGAGCCTTATTCCCAACTTCGATTTTTGGCGAAGGGAATTTTGATTCCAGTCCCAAGAGAAAGGCCCTCGGACGGAGGCCAACTCTTCACCTCGACTCTGCAGGTGCCAATAAAACTTGATACCATTACACAGCATTGGCATATGCTCGCACCTTGCCAACATTAACTGGTTTCATCGTACGTAGATATGATGCATGCTGTAAGGGTTGATTTCGCTTTAAGCATACCTTAGTTGCCAATAACATTCGAACTTCGGAATATTTATTTGGTATGTAAAGAATTAAAACCAGAGAGTACCAATTCTGGTCATACCTGTCAAATAAAAAAGAATTTAAGAGTTTGCAAAATTTTAAATTGAATCTGTGATCAGTTTAGATGTTTCCAAATTCAGTATGAGGGTTCGCCATGTTGCCAAGCAACAGCTCCACCACCACGTTTTACGAACATATTTCCTGCATTTTTCGTGAATTTCAACAAAGTTCATGCAAAACTTAGAACGCTAATGTCGTGCAGAAGTTTCTTAAGATTTTTGCGAAGTAATCACGTATGTCCCCAGAGCTTGTCCCAGAGCATCTCAAGCATGTCTCCCCAGAGTTCACAGGGACACGCGAATTTACATTCTCTCAATGGCTACAGGTAATTGACCTCAGCACCTAACCAAAAACGGGTCAGATCATTTACATTACGATCATCACTACCCTTCAGTAAGGGAAGTCAATCCTTTAATGGTCATAGAATCGCTCAGCTGCACAGTCCAGCGGCCTTCACCGGATTGTTACAGTTACGAGTCGGGTCGTGCACCGCTCTCTAAATAAAGTCAATTGTTTATATTCTTTTATTTTCATTCACATATATCTCTCTTGCTCTGCGTACTATAATTTTATCTACCGCACAAAACTATCAAAATAATCACATTCTAACACAAACTTAGATTTTGTTTTCACACGAGTTTTCAAGTTTCAATTCTAAAAAATTTTAGGAACTACGGCAATTTAGGCTCCTATTTTTCAGTCAACATTATTTGCTCCCGTAAACATCTTTTTGGAAATTTTTTTGCGTGCATGATTGTATTAGTTTCAATACAATTTCAAGAGAACTTTTAATGCTTTATGTATCATTTCTATGCCCTGCAATGATATTTACCCGCTACATTTTGAAATGAATGAAACAACATCAACCTACACGGACAATGATTTTACAACAAAAAATGTACAACTGATTCTTACCAAAACTGCGAATTCGATTTCGTCAGCTGCAATTCGCGAGATCGCTTTGAAGTCAACGGCGTGTTGAGGCATTTGAATGAGCAGCAGAGACTTGCGAGCAGCTTGTTGTCTCTCATCCATGAACAGGAAACTGATGGGCGTCTCAGAGCCCACGTCTGTCACCTCAACAGCTGCCAGTTTCCTCTCTGGTACGCACTCTAGGCTGACGTTCACTCTGCTTGCGCTACCCTTGTACTCGACTTTGCAAAAGAATGACATATTGTTTATTAAATATGCTAAGAGCTTGAGTCGTTCCGTTCAAACTACTATCTACTGTCGTCATTGAACCAAGAATTTACTGGCTATGAGCTTTTTACATTTTTACCAGTTTCCATAAGCCAAATTTAAAACATAATTTTTTAGGCTGCACAGTTACGCTCCTTCCATTTCATCATTTGCAAAAATCATAAGTTGCTGTATAAGGGATGTGAGACTCACCATCTGTCAAAATATCGAAGAAACGTCTGTTAGAGTAAGCCTCATATTTTGAGTGCGAGTTAACAACCAGGAGTTTTTGATTCGCCTGCGTGATATCGAGGAGAGCAGAGTAAACTCTCTTCTGTGAAGACGGTCGCGTTTCACCGATGCGCGCATGAGCGGTGTACTGCCCGGCACCCACCACAGCCTCCACGTTGTCCAGTCGCACTGAGTGGGAGTCTCCTCGCCCAATGTCCACTGAGAAAATAAAAATCAAAAGCCTAAATTGATGATAAAAGTTGGAAATTAAGTGCACTTGAGTTCAAGTAACGAATTCTAGCAGGTCAAACTATCTTTATATATAGAATATATTCCCTCATATTCAAATGAAGTCACACTCGCCACAAAATCTACGCAGTCAATGATTTTTCGATCGTAGTCTAAAGACCAAAAAAGAAAGGTATTGTAGTAAAATATTTAATTAAAGATTTATTCAATGAGGAAGGTGTACAAAGAGTGGATTATTAGTATTACCTCATTCAAATCAAAATTAAGCAGCAGTAAGCTCCCTCACCATAAAACTGAGCCAAACACTTGTAACCTAAGTGTACAGGAATGGAAAATTAATTACCTAATAGAAGAACTATTAAAAATAAAAAGTAGGTGTTGTTAATTTTTCTAACACGACTAAATTTGTATTGAAACAGAGGAAATGATTAGCATTTTTTTCGCAAGGATACTTGAGTTACTTTAATCACAATGGCATATCAACAAAGTATACATGATCTCCTTGGGCGGAGGTTTAAAGTTTGAGTAACGGTTGATCTAGAAATAATGGCTTAAAAATTTACTTTTTTCTCTGAGCTACTGTGGATTTCGGTGGACGTCGCCGTTGGTAGACTCGAAGTTAAGAAAATCACAGGTTTTATTACTCCATGAACGCAATATGCTAATATCTTCAAATTATTTACGATATAAATCAAACCCTGGCCTATGAAATGGCAGAATGCATGAACCATTCTACCCCGAACCATTTCATACATTGAAGAAAGTCAAGGAATCAAATAAGTGAATTTCTGGCGAAAAGCCTGAGCAGTGGTGAGTGTTTCCTTTATTTGCAGGTAAAATAAAGCCTCTTCAATTTACTTTTAAAAAAAAAACTATTTTGAAAATATCAAACTTAGTTTTACTTAAAAGTTTAACGGCATAAATAAAAAATTCATGTTTTTCTTCATTTACTCTTTCAAGAACATCTTCACGAACTCGAAACAGGTAAGCATTTGCCATGCAGTCCTCATGAGCTTTTCCATTATTCCTTCAATGTTTGTATTATTTCTTCAATATTTTTTACTATTTCTGTTGAAAATCCCTTGCAATCTGAACTGCTTATCTTCTTTGAAAGTAAAAATTAAAAAATTTCTATTCCTCTAAATTCAGTAATAATCCACCATCACCTTACTACACACTTCTACTGTCATTGTCGGACAGAAACGATAAATGAATATTTCAATGTTTTGAACAGTAATCAGATATAACCGAGCCTAAATTGTCGACATCATGTTTCGAGTTTCAGATTTTTAGATTAGAATAATAAGATAATAGACAGTGTATTGAATTATGTATCATTTGAGTGTAAGGTTGTCATCAAATTCTATTTTTATCTCTATATTTCAATTTTCGCTTTCTTAATAATAAGTAAAAATTTAGAAAATGCGTAAATAAAATATATGCAATTTTACACACAGTTCTCTTATTTGTAGCTACTTTGCAAACAAAATGCTTGCATTTCTGGTTTACTGCATTTAGTTTTTAGGCATTAAAATTCGAATGAAAAACTCTTTTATCTTAGGTCAAGCTCGATCAAAGAACTGTCTCGTACCTTGCACGTCAGTAAGGAGGACTGAGCGCAGATCACCCAGAGTTTTCAAATCCATTTTTACTCCTCGGTCTGAGCGACTGAATTTCCAGGCGAATACCTGCCAGATACAACCATATTATTCATACATATGGCACTGAAAATGAAGACGTATGTGATAATGTGAGCGTCAAACTCAATGGTTTCAAAGAGATGAACTCTACTGATAAAAATGCCCTCTAGAATTTGAATACTATCGATAGTCAACACCCACTGACTGATGAGTACCTTTTCTCCATAACTGTCATTGTAAAAACTTTGAAGTAAGATCTGTGAAGGTTAATTATGTACACAATTAAGTTTTTGATAATCTCTAGGTGAGTTCAAATTTATAATCGGACCTAATTTCCTTGCCCAACATTTCATAATTTACTGTGACATTGAGCACAAACCTTCTCAGCTGCTGCCGCTGTAGTTCCATATGAGATGTCAAGCTCGTGTGCTTTCAGGGGCCGATCAGTGTTCTTGTAGAGCAGCTCCAGCGCTTGAGTTTCCTGCTTAGCTTGGCTCCGAAGTGTGACAGTCTTTTCGTTTGGTTGGATCGAAAAATCAACTTCAGCAGAAAATTCTGCTAAATTTTCGGCTCCCGGGATGTCAATTTTCAAATTGTATCCCTCAGAATGTAGTTTCTCCGAGAAGGAAATTTCGACGCTCTTCACATCTGGATTTTCTTTCTTGATGATGGTCTTAATAATTGATGGAGCTACGAGAGGATAGTCTGTTTCCGTCCACCAATCGGACACATCATAGTCTGAGCACATCTGCAAACCCGCAACTGTTCTAAAACATTTATTTTTTGCTTTAATTCTAGGATCTTGAGAAGTGCTGTAAGGAAGAATTTGTTCTGGTTCATCCGGCATTTTTGTCATTAAAAAACCATAGTTTTCAAAATAAAATACTTCGGCATCGTCGTCGGGGAAGTCCAGCTTTAACGATACCGCGTCGGGTAGATTGATTTTCGCAGTGATCCTCGCGTCGCTTGAATAGTGGAGCGTGGTATTCAGTTTGAACCCAAGGGAAGGTCCGAAGTTGTACCCCACGAAGAAATTCGTGATTACGGAGAGTACGGGCGCGAACTCGAATGAAGAGCCAAGTTCCACGAAGTTCGATCTTCTATTGAAGCTCCCAACGGCTGACAAATCACTTGAAAATAGGAGCGGAATTCCTTGCATTGTCGAAATTTTCATGGAATTGCGGCTTTGTATGGCATTGAAACTGTGCATCTGTTCTTCAGAGATCAGGTCTTTGTAAATATCTCCTACAACAGCTATGAGTGATGCGAGCAAGTCCGATGCATAATCTTCTTCACTAGCAAGACTTACAAATAGTATTTCTTGACCTAAGGTTTTAAGGAAAAAATCTATTTGACCATGAGAAGATTTACTGCCAGCTCTCTCTAAAAGAGATTGAAGTAACTTCCCCAGGGCAGTGTTCCCTATACCATTTTCAGAGTTCAAAACGCTTTCCAAAAGCGCAGGTAGGTTTTCAAACCTGAAGCCCCATTCTCCTATGTTGATGAGTTCGTTGAAGATATCATAAGTTATGTTTGAACGTAATTGTCGAAGTGATTTTTCTTGCTCATCAAAAATAAGGTCGTACAAAAATTCTGTGCCGAAGCTGCCAGATCTGGTGAATTTTGAAAAATCGAAGCTTCGGGATGTGTTCCAAATGCTGGTTGGGTAATTTTGAGAAATGTTATATTTTGCTAGCTTTTCTTTTATAGATATTTTGTAAGGTGCTTCAGTAAATTGTAGATTGGTGAGATCGGACAGGATGAAGGCTCGAGCTGATGGGCAAAGAAATGCATGCATTATCATTTAAATTTAACGGAAAAACTCCGTGCGTGCAAAACTCCGTGCGGCTGCTGCAGGACACAAACTTTGGAGCCTCTGCGATGCAACCCGCATTACTGGCAAGCAGTGATAGCTGCCGACTTTAAACGACATTAAGTATGAAAATGAAAGCAATGGAAACAAAGAATATTTCACGAGAAGTGTTCGGCATCCAATTACTTATCGCCTTCTCATGACTCACAACTGAACATCACTTCATACACAATACAAGATGTGTGATACATTTTCATGAAAAATAATTACGTGGAGTATTCGAGCAGGTTTTTCGTGGGCGAATTATCGTCCTCTCACCTTGATCGGAGAAATCGCAGTTCACGATCCTGCCGATGAAGCTAGCCAGCTCTGCTTCACTGGCGCGCATCACTGCAGCTTTATAGGCAAAAATACGCAGTTCTGTGCTTTCATTTTTGGACGATGCAAGCAGTAGAAGATCGTCCGCATCCTGATCAAAGTAAATAACCATTTTATGAGTTTTTATCAACATGGAAAAATGCACAAAGAAAACAAAAACCTTTCAGATCAATGTGATCACTGGTTTTTGAGGATTAAGTCATTGAATATTGATGTAAATTGGCATCTTTATGTATAACAAATGAGACAATGCTAAGAAAGTTAACTCCTTTTTTTTTTCTTCTACTTCATTTTTGTCACAGAGCTAGCGATGGAAGCCTCCAAGGTATTCGAACTGATGGAATAAGCTGAAAAATATAGGATCATCTCATTATGCAACTTTCAACGTTTAGGGGTTTAAATGAACTTTTAGTGAGATTTGAAACCAGTTAGATAAAGGTTTTCCTCGTATTTTACTATGCACTTCATGTACTAACATTGCTTCTAAACTAGGTTCTAATTCATTACTATAGTTGAACTTCTTCCGGGTCTAACATGTTGGACATTGAATGCACTCTACTGTAATTAATATCTAAGGTGAGTGTCAATAAGCGATTGTCGTAATGCAAGTATAATTCATCTTCTGAGAACTCAAATGCAACACATGCATGTTATTTGGATTGCATTTTTTTCTATATAACTTTCCCTATTTAAGTTATGCATACGGAAATTTAAATTTCTCATTTGAAGCAGGTGTTAGTCGCTATTTGATAGAAGCTTCATATTAATGAAACTTCGCTATCAGTTTTGTTCTGTCAGATGTTGCATTGTATCTCGATCACTCTTTGTGTAACTCAAAAATCAATTTTTAAATACGCATGGACAGTAATTAATGCCAGAATTTTGAAGGAAGATTTTATTGTTTCATTCCGTGTTCCGTATTTGTTTGTCAGGTGCTGATAAATAATTAAGTTGAAACAAACATCTCATCAAAATTTAAAAATTAATTTTGCAACTCAATTTTTTTCACAAAATCATACGTATTATAACTCACCTGTTCCGAAAGAGAACTCGATCTGAGAACTTCAACTGCTTCAATTCGTACCCTCAGGGGAACACGAGTGTTCAAAAAGCATTCCTTGACAGAAGTCTGAAGCTCATCCGTCATGCTTTTCATGTTTCCTATTGCTTTCAGAAGCACTAACGACGATTTCTCATTTTTGCGTTCGTCGGCTGCTGCAGGACACAAACTTTGGAGCCTCTGCGATGCAACCCTCATTACTTGCTCTACGTTCTCGTCAAAGAAGCAACTACCATCGTTCTGCCGCCCTTCTGTAGAGCAGTATGTCTTTAGTACCGAGCCAGCTGCTAATGTGACAAACGATGGGAGATTTTCTTGTTCCAAAAGTTGCGTAATTGCTTTTAATTCTACGCTACTAACCCTAGGAATTGTATGAAGTCGCCAAACAGACTGCGGGATGCGCTTCTTTTCCAAAATGTTCTCGACTAAAACTGAAATGGCTCCATCATTTACAGTGGAAGCGACAGCGTCGAGGTAAATGGCTTCTAAGTCATCTGCTTGACTGCAATATTTTTTATCCTTAATTTGCTTTAAAATTTCACCAATTTCTGACGACACAATTTCGTCCATCGCCGAGATTAGGTCGGAAAAAGTCTGAGCTGTTTGCAAAGTCACGTTACCATGATTCACGATTTGACAAAGATCTTTCAATTTAAGTTCAACTTCTTGAACAGCTGATGGATTCTTAGGAGTATTTTTGAAGTCATAAAGTAAACTAGTTTCTCTCAAGTTTTTAAAGGGTTTAATTTCACTTTTTGCCCGAGAGTTCTTGTAGGTGAGCTTTAATTTTTGTTGTGCCAGTACAGACTTAGTCATTCCGAAAATAGGAGCAATTTCATTCTCATCAAGGCAAGTCACTTTTGTAAATATGCCGTCTTCGCTTTCTTGCTCGCATTTTGACTCCGACGTACGCATGGGGATGACCGATTTCAAGGGAATCGTTGAAATGGCGGACTCTCTTGAGTTTCCGTATCTTTTAGAGCAGTGGTGATGATCTTTAGACTTTGTGATGAAAAGGCGTCCAGATTCTTCACGTAAGTTATACGTCGTTGGGCATATGCCGATGATGTCAGTCTGAAGTAAAATATAATATAAAAATGATAGCAAAGACAGCCGATTTAAAAATCATTTTAATTAGTGAACGTTTCGGCTACAAGCTCAAGCCATTATCAACACCTGTAAAAGATAATTGAAATACAGAAAATACGACACGGCTAAAAGACAAAAAAGAATACAACTTAGAATAGTGCGAAAAAAAAAGGGTAACGGAGAGATTATACTACAGTTATATTTTGTAAATCAAGCTATTTCTAATTGGAATGATGATAACATTGAATTAAGAGCTGGTTTTAATTGTTTAATGTACAGAGATTCAAGTATATGTAGGTCGTTTCTATTTGCACAGAAACTTAAAATTGAAAAATCAGATTTGCTCACTATTACACTACAGCAAAATATAATATATTTTACGTACATACTAGACAATATTAATTATTACAAGAACTCCTGATTTTTTCCAGAAGACTGGGTGTACTTGAAATGACACTAATATCAAGCATTTGAACTAGCTGAGCTAAGGATTTGTAACCCTCTGAGAGATTTACCTATTCATTTTGAAAAGACATTTGTTTACATACATTTAACGCCACAGGTAAAAAAATCCACTTGTTGTGAAGAACGATTTTCAAACACGGATATGCTTGTCGTTCAATGTTAAGTGTTTACTTTACAATTGTCGTCAGATTTAAAGTCTGTTTGTCTTTATTTAGGTTCTCTGAATAGCCAAAGCCACCTATTGACGCGGTACTTCTCATAGAAAAAGATGTATCATGCTTTTGAAAATACAATTAAAGGATACTAACAGGAATTATGTGTTCAAAGTAACCCATGAAAATTGTTTTTGTTATTCTTATGGCAAGAGAGATTCATGAGATAGCGAAGCTTCTGCAGCGTTCATCGTTGCATTTTACCTCGGTCGTGTCAGCATTTACTTTGGGAACGATGCAACAACTTATTGAGCTTATTCAGTCTGATTCAACACATCCATGTTGCTGTTCCATTGTACGAACGTCAAAATTTACTTCTGATTCAAAACACACTTAGAACTCTCCAGTTTCAACAGACGCCAAATCTTTCCCATTAAAAAATGCTACAGAGTATCTTGCTAACAATAGTACCTTATTTTCTCGTTTTAATTTCTTGCACATTATTGAAAAACCTAATCCTAGCAATTCTGTTCGAAACTTTACACAAATTTTGTTTATATTGACAAATGATAAAATTAATCAAGGCCTCGCTGTCTTATCATGACATGTAATTTACAACTGCCATTTAAAATAATGCACCGACACGAAAAAATGATAGCGCTAAGTTTGCAATTTCGAAGATGAACTTGATCCATACCCATATACAGGGTGTTGTGTAATTCGATGCACGTGTTTAACCATACACAGAAAAACGCAAAATGAAACGATTTTCAAGTGACAAAAACCCGAAAACTCCATTTTCGAGAAATGATGACCTAAAAATTATTTCAAGGCTTAATTTCTCGAAAACGAAAGAGTTTCGAGGTTATTTGTCACTCGAAAAATCAATTTATTTAGTATTTTTCTGTATATGGTTTAAATATGTGCATCGAATTACGCAACACCCGGTATATGACATAATTCTTTGTAAATTGTCAGTAGGATTTAACAAAATCGCCCTCACCTCTTCGAGTTCAATGCCATTATTCAAGAAGGAATGTGACGGGAGGGAGCTCTGCAAGGCTGATAGGATGCCTTTCTTGATGTTGACGGCGACGGTGGAGTCGGTAGCGTCAGCACACACCTCCGCCACGGTACCGTCCACCACCACCGCGCGCAGCGGCCACTCCGTCAACTGGGGCACAAGCGCCTCGCTCTCTGCGAGGCGGTGGTGTAAGCGCACACACATCAATGAACTGTTCATGCGACCTTCCCAAAGTAAAGGAATGAATTCATGGATAGTTGTAGCGTAATTTATCAGCTTAGTTATATTTTAGAAGGTCATTCATTTCATCGCCTATGAGTGTTTGTTTTTGTTGCGAATTTGGTGATTTCTGACAAATCATTACGCAATTTTTAGTATGAGCTTGATGGATGTGATGAAGGATAAGCAGCATAAAAATGTCAGCGTTGTCACCAATTTATTATTTAAAAAGATAACACATTCTCAAATATTAGGTCGAATTTAGACAGCTTCCAAAATTTAGGAGCATAGATATTAAGGGATCCAGAATTGTAGTATTTAATCTCTTTAACTCATTAAGACTTTTGATTTTATTGTGTTGGCTGATACGATTAAAATTTCATTTACAGCCTTTAAAGGCAATAGTTAATGAAATTTTAAGTGCAAATACCTACGATACAGAACTCAAAAGCTTAAATGAGTTTAAAAACGCAAACACACAATGCTGTTACAATATAAGAAAGTATGTAAGGAGCATTTACACATTAGAAAAAATAAAGCTCTGCGGCTGAAGTCACAAGCAATGTTTACTGTTTACTTAATTTATGGTGGAGAGGGCCTGATTGAAAGGACTTGGTGTACGTGGTTTGTAAAATTCTAGCGTGAAAAATTACAGCGTTGACAATGAATACTAAACAGAGCATTGAATTGTATTTGACGACAGGCTTATAATGACAGCAAGTGAAAAGAACTTGCAGTACCAATTAATGAATCCGCTAATTTTTTCAATTACCGTTGGCTCTACCCACGTAAATCCCTCCAAAATTCGTCTCTTTACTACAACACAGAAAGGAAACCCAACTTTATCCACCAACAATTGAATTACCATCTGGTATTTTTTGCCCAAAGAGATATTTTTATAGTCATAATTTCTTTCATTAACTAAAGAAATGTTTTTAAAATGGTTTCATTAAGTTGCTGGAAGTATTGTTCTGCGTGAAAAAGGGGTTACATCAAAGAAACTTGAATTGGCGAAATCAACAGCCAACTTATTATATTATCATAGTTAACATAAAAATGATTTATGAAAAAAATTTAAAATTTCACGAAATAATGATAAATCCTCAGTAGCACTATATTTCATACTTCAAAATTACAATTTATTCTTCACAAATGTCTGCCATTCTGCCCCTGACAACTCTGAGCCATGGAGATCATTGCTTGCTATGCTACCCTCACATTAACTCTTTTCACTCAGAACAATACCGTACAGTGATTTAATTAATCAACCTGGAAGGCCTTTTTCTCTTAATCGAAAAAAGTGTTGATTAACAGAAGGTCGCTTAGCACAGCGGGCAGAACGTTTGAGTTGCATTTATTTATTTATTTATACAGTACAAGTTTAAAGTTGTTCTTCCTTTTAAGGTTGTATACCAAATGGCTTGCAATATAGAAGAATTAATTTACAAATGAAGAGTATAAATTTACCTCTCGTAGTTCTTTTCGTTCAATCCGAAGTATTTTTCATAGAATACTTCTGAACACTAATGAGTAGATGGAAGTCAAAAGTTGTCCAAGTTCTTCATGTGTTAAAATACGAAGATAATCACTGATCGTTTTACTAGGACACTCAAATGTTTAATTTTATATCTGCAAGTTTATAAAAGGCAACATTTTGATGTTTCAAAACAACATTTTCAAGATGAAAATACAGAAGAAACATTTACTGTCACATTGATAAAAAATATAAATCTAAAATATCATTTCCAGATCGAGGGTCAGTGATCTAGACAGAGCCAATGTGACATGTCAGCTTAAGTGTGACAGAAGAGAATATGTCTCAGAACAAATGTGCATTGGCAAGATTAGGATGGCCCTGAAACAGAAAAACTACGCACAAATATCATGGTTCTATTTTTAATCTTCTCAGTGTCGGTCACAGTTGTCAGCCCTCAAATGAAAACCTATGTTCAAGTGCGAAAACTTCATATAATGTTATCGAAAAAGTGCATATTCAAATAATATATGCATTGCATATTCATAAACTTAAACCTACCCTGGCCAAAATGCAAATGATTTTTTTGTCTAAAATTATTCAACAGGATTGCAGTTTAGACGTTTCGAACCTTCACTAGATCGTTTATTTTGCCTCTATCTTAAGTACCGGGTACCTACATGTATATGGTGTGTAATTTTAACTAGTATTTCATGTTCTTGGTGTACTGTACAAAATTTATCCTTAAGTCATCTAGCGCTGTGATAATCATTTCTTTTCAATCTGATGTAACTTGAGTTTTTGATTCACATTTTTTATAAATGTGACTGTAAATGTTTCTTCTATATTTTCAGGCTGAAGATGATGTTCGGACATCGAAACGCTGCCTTCCATAGACTGTTAGATACAGAATTTTAATAATTGAGTGTTAAAAATAATCAAAAGTAATTATCTTTGTATATTAATACATGAAGAACACGAAAGATTTCTCAGAGTTAAAAAACGGGGGAAAAAGTCAAAAGTAATCTTGAAATACGCGACTGATTTCTTTTAAAATGTGAGATTGGTTCCTCACTTGAGAGTGGGACGTTTACCACGGATCGCACAGTTACTTGTTGCAACGATTACTCACTCTCCCCTTGAATGTGCGGGTCCGTGATGACTACAGAGACCTCGCACGGCGACTCGTAGCTCAGCTCGACAGTTGCTGACCACTTGAGCTGTACCTCCTGTGACTCATTGTCACTCATGCGGACTGACGACTCGCTCTCCAGCTCATATTCGTACGTGAGTCCGCTCTTGTATTTCAATTTCGAGACATCACTCGCCACGCATGAGCGGGTGCATTGCTTCGAATCGAGTGACTGCAGAGGAACTGAAAAATGAATTATCATTAAGATAGACTGAGACAAGGAGCGTCAATTGAAATGAATCGAACAAAACAAATCAGAACAGAGAAAGTAAAATTGACCAGAACATAACGAAGTAAAACAGAGCAGAGCAGAACAGAACAGAAAAAAATAGAATCGAGTAGTATAGTTCTCAGTAGTATAGTAGTATAGTCGAGGAGATTTAAGAGACGCCTGTGTTTTTTCTGGAAACTGTGCTGCCTGCAATCAAATTTTTGGCTTAGTGTTGTGGTATTCGGGTTTTAAGCAACCTTTCCATCATTTTACAGATGACAGATGTAAGAGTGATTGACCGATAGTTATTGGATCCATCATAATTTCCTTTTTTAAAAATTGAGTGTTATAGGAATTTCCAATCTTGCAATACTAACCCACTTGCGAGAGACCGTTTGAAAATGTTCGGTGAGGGTTCTCTGGTAACTTCGACTGTTTCTCGGATGTGGTCCTTTCATGGCCACGCGCAATTTGCAGCTTGTTAATAAGTTACGGACGGAAACTTTTCGCTAGTCTTTGTTGACTTGTTCATCTGACTTAATTGAAGTTTTCAAGTTTGGTAAGTACTATATTTGCTCCCCTATTTTAGAGTACACTTTTTTTGATGGCTTCTTTTTGATGCCATATAATTTTCTCGTTCAATCTACTAATATTCAATCATCACTGAAGCAAAGTGCGGGCAATTTATTTCAAACTTATCAAAAGGCATTGTACTGCTGTCAAAGAGGAGAATTAGCAATAATGCTGAAGAAAAACCATCTTATAGGTGAGAAAAACTTGATATTGAGTCACAATCATTCACGTAAATGTTAAATCATAATATTTAGGAAAATTTATGAAGTTCAAAAAAATTGTAACTTATATTACTGGGGAATGCGAGTTTACTAAAAATAGAACGCATTCTCATTTACAGAAGTGAAACGCCGTGTGTTTAATGTTTTACTATTGTAATTTTAATTAAAAGCCAAAGTTTGATGTAAAAAACACAAATTTAACTTCTGATGAAAAAATGTTTCATTTCCTACGTGCATGAATTTGTCGATTGATTTAATATTTAAGCGCGAACTTTGTTCTGATGTTCGACGCGTGCATGATAATTCGTTGTGAAATTACGATGACTGGTTGCCACGAATATTTCCAAGTTCTCTAGCTTGTTAATGGCTTATTTTCTTAGTTTGCTGACTTTCTCTTAACCGAGTCTACTGCAACACTTTATTTCTAAGAAAAGTCTTCTATCATTCGCATTGAAGGAGAATATATATTTCTGATGCACCACTTGGAGATTTTTAAGCATTTGTGATTGCCAGCAGCTGCAACATTGGAAACGCGGCAACATCTGAAATATAGTATGTTATGTACATTATAAAAATTTTGTCTCTCATCTCTTTTCTACCTGTTACACCGGGGTATTGATTGGACGAAATGTTTTTTATCTTCTAATAAAACCACGAGTTTTCAGTTTTTCTCACTCTAGGATTTGTTACTCATACGCAAGAGTAATTTCAGTTTCAAGTTCAACATATATCAACACTAATTATGAAAATCAGCGTGCGTTTGCTTTTTTAAACTGCTTTATCGATCACTCAAAATCAGTTTTCAACTGTCAAATCACACGATATTGAAAATGAGACGTTATGTATTTTCTACGCGAAATTCAAGAGCCCTCTTCTTACAAGATATCTTATTTCATATCGATTTTACACATTTTTAATAAAAGCTCACCTACTAAGATTGATTATCATGAAAATAAAATGCAGTGTTCTTTTATGTTATGAAAGTTTTCGTTTTATCGATCAAATACTTGCATAAAATTTTTCAGTGTGTCATCGATTTTCACAAATAAATTCACACTAAAAACTTTAAAGTTCATTACATCAGATTTAATTGCCAACTTACTTGGTAAGCTTCGGTTACTGGAAATTCATTTGATAAAAACAACATACTGTTCACAATTTTCTTATTAAATGTTGTAAGTATATGGCTGTCTTTTTATGAATTAAGTATTCGTAAGATTTTACATCAAGAAATTGTGTGAGGCCAATTTTTAACTCGGCGATTCTATGGTCTAAAACTTTAATCCCCGAGCAAAAGGAATAATTAATCATGCAGCTCATGCGCTCTCTATATTTTTGCTTCATTTTTGTGATGTAGTCGTTCTGTATTTCCCCATCAGTGAACATTCACTTGAGCCATCAACAACTTGTCCTGGTGGTCGAAATATTTTTGTTTGGAACTTGAGGAATCTGAAATCGATGATTGAACACTAGAAACTCTCACGATTCCAGACCCAGTATTACCATTATGGTAAACCTATCAACTATATATAAAACCTTTTGATTCAGGGATTTAAAAAAAAACTGTAATCAATAGCATTTTATTGTAAATATTACGATAAGGTTTTCTTTACTGATGCAAAACTCTTAAAAATATACCTTTATGGTGCTTTTATTTTAATTTAGGGATTAAATCAGATGCGTTAGGAATTAAATGAGACGTATGTCCACCAGTGTATTGATAGCCTTGGCGCACAGTTTGTAACTTCATGATACAGCCCAAATTAATGATGATGTTCACTTTTATTTTTTTCTTTTTTCTTTGTTTATTTTGAATGGCTCAGTTGTCGATAATCCTACAAGCAAAGCGTCTTTGGTCACCCCATCAGACGTGTAGTGAAGGCCCCTAGCGCTATGGGCTTTAATTACAGGTTGGATAGCTACAGGAACAACCCCGTCTCGTCCTTCAACGATGGACTTGCAAAAATTTGACGCTTAGATTTTTGTTATTTTTTATTTGTTTCCAACATCTTTTTCTTAGTCAAGTGTGAATCCTCTTTACTCTTAATTTCTCGAGTTTTTGCTGATTTTTATCTCAGATTACTCGTTTTCAAGCTGCGAATTTGATATAATATATAGGTTGGTAAATCGTCCGCGCAGTCGTACGTCCGTCGGTGAACTGTGCGTATGGTTAAATGACTGTGAGCATTTACGTCAAGTGCAACCAGTATTGAATCGCTTAGCTCCCTTTGACCATAGATGGAAGGTAATACGTACGTGTGCACCTTCCTTACATAATACCGCAAGGCATTCCACTGGTGGGAATTTATTCTGGTTCATTTATCATGTACCTATGTTCTGAGCCCTGTTGGTCATTAAACGAAACACATATATGTTCAAGCTGCACATCCATTTCTGGCCAATCATTCTGGTGACTTGTCTCAGCGATACTCACCGGCGGCGGCCGCTGCTCCGAGCAACAGCACTTTAAACAGTAAGTTCATAACGCCCGAGCCTGAAGCACTGCCACGATGGGGGCCACTCGTCTGGTATATAATCTTGAAAGCATCAGACTCCTCGTGTCTAGCCGTAACTCGAGACGCTGGGGTGCTGCTGACCAGCTGCCCTCAACTGATATCGCCCCTGAGAGTGCACTCTTCTCTACTGTCGGCCGGATTATGCATGTATGAGTTGAACCAATATCTATATTACACCGTAATAATAAAAGTGACTTTTGCTTCACTTGCTACTCTCATTGAAGGAGGCTGCTTGCTTTCCGCTTGCTTGTTATTGAAAATGCTGCTTGTTTTCCGTTTCATGAGAATGCTTGCAAAGCTAATTCTTCTAGTGAAGCCTGAGCGAAAATTGCATTTGAAAATAAATGCATTTTCTGACTATTTATCAGCTGTGATGAATTTTTGCTAATACACACGGAATTCAAAAGTAGTGAAAAATGAAGAAATTGGTGTGACTCTATCAATATGAATACATTTTTGAGCAAATCTAAAATATCTTTCCCATGAAGTTGGTACATGAATCGCAAAATTAGCATCACTCCATACATGAGGTAATTAAAAATGTCCCTTCTCAAATTGAGAAGAAAAAAAACAGAGCAGACTGTCATTGTCCTCGGATAAAGGAATAGCTTCATGCATGATAAAACTTTGAATCTTCGTGTGTGAATATTAACGAAGCATTCATGATACTGCCTGTCAAAAAGTAATATCAACAAGAGACGAAGGGAGATGAAATGTCTTAGAGAGTCAAAAGCGAAATCATCAGCCCTTACAACAGTTAGGGTCGAGAGGGATTGCAGCATCACGACACCCAGTAGATTCAGAAAAGATGATATATTCATTAAATTTGAGGTCATTTACGACTAGGTGAGAAATTTTTTTTTCATTTAGTGTAGTTGAAGCTGGGCCAGGAAATTTTCCAAGAGAGAAGTTTTTCGAACTTCCGCAATCAATTTTTAATCGAATCTCAGCTGCCACATCACTTGTCCGCCTTATGGACGATGAAGGTCACAATTAAACTTGTCTGAAAGAAATGAAAAAAATGTCAGTGAAAGTAACAAACGCCTAAAAAATACAGTATAAAGAGTAACATCTATCTAGTAATAGAAAAGATTAAATATTCGATCATTATAGGCAACCGGATTAAACTTGCTTCAAACCGTGAATTTATACCTACGAATAACTCAAATCCATGGGTAATAGACGTCAAGGTCTAGTTTAAATGATTCTTTTAAATACTGAAGTCGGTAGATCTACAAATTCAAAGGATTCATTAAATTAGAACTATTGAGTAAGAAATTACTATTTGGAAATTTTCTTTTCAAATGTCAAATTTGCAGTTTAAATTTAAAACTACATCCATTGAAGATAACCGGAAAAGTTAAAAATTAGATGAGATGGAATTTTGAATTCTCAAAAATTTTTACAAATGAACACCAATGAAAGGATTTTTTTCACTGTGAAATAAATTTTCTAACAGAGTATTTATTTGCATTGTGCAAAAAATTTTTCTAAGTAATGGTAATTTTATACCGACTGACCATTTTTCATCAAACAATTGCGATTTTAGAGGCACTGAAAGTTAATTTTGAGGTTTAGTCACATTGGCTAGTTTATATTTTGAAGCATTTCAGCTTATTCCGGGAAGAACTTCAGCTTCGTGTGTTTTTGCATCGAAGTAACACAGGCATTTTTATCTCTTTGTCATCGATAGCATTGGACATACTCTTGAAGTTACGCGATGATCCTTGACGTACTGTGACGTCGTTTCTGTTTTTGTTTTGGTCAAATATTTCGCAGAGCAGACAGAGGGGTTCTGACTTGAAAAAGAGCATTTGAGACTGTTTTGGATAGATTCATGTAATATGCAGCTAGAATTAATTGAAGATTTAACAGTTAACGCAACCCGGTCTAATTAACTTGCGAAGGTCACTTTACATATTTACAGTTGTCTTATTTCTTTTTTAAAAAGGAAAACGGCACTCGTTAATTTTTTGATCATTTCATGATTTTAGCCCGCATTTAATTCAGGGTATTCTTGTTAATCTTGTGTGGCAATGTGTCGTCCCTACACTTTTTGAGTAAATTTTGACCACACTATTTTAGGTTGTTTCGACTTTCTCGTTTTGTCCCTACAATGTTGCAAATGTTACGGTTAGCATTGTACAACGGTCCTTCTCATGTATTTGAATCCGGTGAACTCTTTTGTGCCAATGTAAGAAGCATAGGAAATATGATTTTTGAATTATTGTAAAAATTTCGTTTTATCCGAGCCGGTTATTTAGCTTACTAGTTGATACGAAACAATGTAAAATTGCCTCTAATGTCAACCTCACAGTCTAAGACGTAAATTAATTTCGATCTAACCGTTTTACTTTCAACCTTAATTCCTCATATCACTAGTTCCTATGTTCGTAAGCTCAAATTTCAATATGGGAGTGCACTAACGAGAGTGTTTTCAACAATGCATCACATGGAAAATGTTTTCTTGATCACTTGGAATAATAATAAAAAATCAGACCAACGCAATGAAAGAAGGAAACGCATTTTTTACATGCTTCTCTCCCAACCATTTATTTCAACAATTTACCTGTACAAGTATTACGATCCCCATGTGTATATATCAAGTCAGGGTCTAAATTTTAAGATATTTGAAAGCATTTTTCGCTTTTTATTAAATCATTTGAAAATGCGACGTTATTCACTGTCAATTTTTACTGTCTTACGTTCGTGAGTGCATCAAAAACCACGCTGTTTTCGGTCACTTACTTTTCGTATTGTTCCAGCTATGTTGCAAATGTTATGGTTACCCTTGTACAACAATCCTCATGTCTCTAACTCCGGTGAACTCTTTTTTGCCAGTATTATTAGCGTAGTTTGAAAATATTATAAATTTGTCATATGGTAAAACATTTTATTCCTTTCGAGCTCAATATTTTGGCATACTAGTCGATACATAAGAACGAAAAAAAGAAAATTGTCCTGAATTTCGATCTCATAGTCTTAGACGCGAAATAATTTAAATCTGCCCATTTTACTCTTAACATTAATCTCTCCAATCACTAGTTCCTGTGTTCGTTTGCTCATACTCCAATATACGAGTGCCCTAACAAGAGCGTTTTCAAATATGTGCCCCAGGGATTAGTTTTCCTAATTACTTATATTTATTTGTTTTTTCAAAACTAAATTAATTACCGCAAAGAAAGGATTTTAACGTACAGGTATTTTAGCATCTTTTTCTGTTTTCCGTTCTTATGAAAACATTTTAAAAGGCCACGGATTCGATGAATGTCATGACTTTAAAAAACATCATTGCTTCTTTTTCTTATCCTAGTCTTAAATTGTTCTTGTTAGTTTTATGTGTCAATTTTTATTTTCTCACTCTCTTGAGTACATTATGACAACACTATTTTAGGTAGTTAACTTTTTGTACGGTTCCAGCTATGTTGAAAATGTCACAGCTAGCATTGTACAACAATCCTTTTCATGTCTTTGACTCCGGTGAACTCTTTTGTGTCAGTACTATTAGCGTAAGTAGGAAATTTCAGCAATTTTTTTGTTACAGTGAATATTATATTCTTTCCAAGCTCATCACTTGGCAAACTAGTTGATGCGTTAGTGTGAAAAATTGTTCCAAATCCCGACTGTCGACCTGATAGTTCTACAGTAGACGCAAAATAAATCAAACCTGCCCATTTTACTATTAGCATCAATCCCTCATGCTCGTATCACTAATTCCTATATTCGTATGCTCATATTTCAATATAAGTTCGCACTAACGAGAGAGTTTTCAGCAATGTGTCACATGGATTATGTTTTTTCAGTCACTTATATTTAAGTGCATTACCAAAATCCGACTACCGCACCGAAGAGGAACACATTTTTTTCTTGCTTTTCTCCGAATCATGTTTCGACAATTAACGTGGGTACTACGAAAACCATGTATGAATAGCAATTAAGGATCCGAAAAATTTGTTTCAACAATTAACATGGTATCACGATAACCATGTTTGAATAGCAATTAACGATCTCTAAGTTAAAGTGTTTGAATGCAATTTTCCCCTTTATTTCCAAATAAGTGCGCACAAACGAATGCATTTTCCAACTAAGTGTTACGAGGATAGTGTTCTCTTGTTACTTATATTTAAATGCACTGTCAAAATCAGATTACAGGAGGAAGGGAACTTATTTTTGTTGTGCTTTTCTGTCAATCATTTTTTGTTTCAACATTTTACATGGGTATTACAATACCAATGTGTTATTGTCGATCAAGGATGTTAATGTTAAGGTATTTTAAAAACCAATGTTTCTACATTTCATGGTTGAACTTTATTAAAAATAAACTGTTTTTCTTTTCTTTCTTTCTTTCTTACTGACTCCCTTGTTAGCCTATATGGTTAAGCATTCGAGTTTTACCTTCAATTATCCCGCTTTACTGTCAAATTCCAGCGTAAGTATCTATATATTTTCCGCTTTATGGTACTTCATTTCTAAAATTATTCTGTGAGAATTGAATTTTTTAGGGGGCGGTGTTGTATAATTTTCGCATATTGACGCGTTTACATTATCAAGGTTAGCACATACATCCATCTCAAGCCATTACTATTACGTAGTTCCTCAGGCGTTATTTTTAAGTAGGTGCAAAGCAGTTACTTTCTCGTGCATTTCCAACTGTTACTGCTACGCCCATTATCAGCTCCTGCTTTTACTTCCATGTTCAGCAGCCACTTCTGCATCCATGCTCAGCAGTCATTTCTACGTCCATGCTCAGTCGCCATTTTTAAGTCTATGCCCTGCAGTTGCTTTCAGGTATGAAGCCAACTGTCACTCAAGTATAACATTCCTGCTATGCGCCCAGTACTCCCTCTGTGGTACAAGCAGCTGCGCGCCCTGCAGTGCCATGCCGTGCTGACGAGTCCTGCCCTGGCAAAGCAGTACACAACAGAGTTCACATTGGAGGAGATTTTAAATTTTGCGTTTGATCGAAGTTAAACAAGGCTTTGCATGAGGAAAGTCTCTTGGATCGGCTACTTTCAAAGCCACTCAAAGGCTCTTGTTCAACCGCTAGAATCGAGTTGCGCGAAGTTCACCGACCTAGAGCACTTTGATCTCAGGATGCTTGTGCTTCGGAAATATTCTTGTATTCGGTGCACAATGACGTCTCATGAGAGTAGTTCTTATTTGGTGTCCCGCCCAATTCACTGCAGCGCTGACCTAGTTAAATTAATGTCTAGTCTTCATTAACACGATTCCGAGGGTTTCTCATCAGACTGTTACTTTTTCTTCGCAAGTCACTTTATTTTTTCATTAGCCTTATTGAAACAAGTCATAAACTGAAAAATTTTGAATATTTAAAATGATTAAGATACGTATAAATGAATAATTTCAAAAAGTACTCAAGATAAAATTTTACAGATTCTTGCCTTTAGCACTTTTCGTTATTTCAGCATAAGCCTGAGTTCTTACCGTTGGATTTTAATTTCAAGTGTCCAGATTTCCGATGGAACCAATTCCATTTCTGCTTAAGTTCGAACTCTCTTTCAGTAAAGCCTCTTTGACGACGAACTCCTGCAATTTCGAATACTTGCATTCCCTCTGACCAGGTAAAATCTTAAAAAAATTATGAGTGCTAAGATATAGATGTGTGCCATGACGCAGATGTGTGCCGTGACGCAGATGTGTGCCGTGACGCAGATGTGTGTCATGCCGCAGATGTGTGCACAGACGCTAACGAAAAAGACACCGTGACGAGGACAGGTAAAAAGTGTAAGTAAATTTAGTGTTTTACTTTGCAAATAGTAACTTATTTTTATCATTAGATTGGATTTCAATGACTTTTTCAGACGATAAAAAATATGTATTAGAAAATCGGGATGAAACACGGTAGCTCCGAGTCCTGCGCATAGACGTCCGCTGTGTAGTGTGAGGCTCTAGACTAGAGAGGCTGTGACCAGGAGAAGACTGGCGCAGCACGGTCTGTGCTCCAGCCTCCTTGTCCCTACCAGTCTCTTTTTCAGTATAGAACCCAAAATTAGTGTTAGAAGTAGGGTAAGTAAAAATTCGAGTATTGCGAGAAATGAAGCAAAAATTTGTACTATTAGGTTAAAAATATAAACTTAGAATTATAAATTTAAATATCATTTTTTAATATTATCGGTTAAGAACCGTCAATCTGGAGTTGCAAGCTTAGATTTATCAACATAGAATTATCGGTTCAGAATTATTAACATATGATTATCAGTTTAGATTTTTCAATTAAAAAGAATTGTTAAGTTAAAAATACCGATTAAAATATTATGATTGAGAGTTTTCTGATTAAAATTGCGAATTTAAAGTTTTGAATTTAGAACTATTAACAGCAAAGATAACTAAATGAGGTGAAGGTGAAAAGAGGCGAACATTTGACTTATGGAAATTTGGCAAGAGAACACCAATTAGTTGATTTTTTCATTTTGAAATGTTTTTTTTCACATGAGAATACTAATTTTAATTATGCTGGGAATTTTTTCGCGTGATGGTAATTTTATGCCGAGCTAGGTTTGGTCTCTTCTTTGTGAAATTTTAGAAGTATACGTACTTGTGATCAATTTGTAATCCTAAAGTTGCGAAAACTACTTACGAAGAAATTCAGTTATTTAGAAGTATTTTTGGCATATAGACGACATTGTTACAGATATGGAAGCTCTTTTTCAAAGCTTTGAAGTGAAAATTTCAAGAAATTTCTCGGTGAAACGTCTTTAAAAAAATTGTGTTAACTATAGTCGTTTGAACGTTTGATAGCAATACTTATACAATCTTTGTACTTTTGCTGAGTACAATTTTTAGTCTTTGATCTTCCACATGTTCCAAACGTCGTCAACTCCTCCAATTTCATCGATAAGATAATTCATTATATGCCATTAATAAAATGAGTAATTTCAATACTTTAAAATAACTCCAGCATTGATGCTTCTTACCTTGAGAATAAAAAGCAAGGTGAAAATCGATACACATAAAGTCATTTTTATTAAAAATGATAAATTAAAACTGAACGTTTCGGACTAACTGTCCATCTTCAGCGAAAATCTTGAAACGAAAAACGAATTCCCGCAGCTCAAAGTTCAAATGATTATCAAGAATAATTTTACAATTGGTTCTCTATTTCGTTTCAAAGATAAACTGCCACCCTCACTGTGCTCGTCTCTGGTGTACCAATACAGTTGTTCACGTTGTGAATCGCGGTACGTTGGTTCTACCTGCCGTACCCTGATGACTAGAGTTTCCGAGCATGCTGGGCGTAGTTGCAGAACTGGTCTTCCTTTTGGACCACTGTCTTTTGTTAGATCTCTTGCAGAAGAGAGCAATGTTCCGGTCTCCCTGAACGATTTTAAAATCTTGGCCGGTACCTCTTACAGAACAGATCTGCGCATTCTGTAATCTTTGCACATTTACAAAATGAAACCTACTCTGAATGACACCCAAAGTGCTTTCCTGCCTCATATTGCCAACACATAATTTAGTTACTCAGTCTTTTCCTGCACCTTTTATATTTATTTACCGTTGTTCGTGCTTTTTCAAAGTTTAGGTTTTTATAGGTACTTCATTAGTGTATTAATTCTTCTTCTTTTGGTTCCGTTTTGCAGATTTTTGCTGAAGATGGGCAGTTAGTCCGAAACGTTCAGTTTTGTTTGATCATTTTTAATGAAAATGACTTTACGTGTAGCGATTGTCGCCTTGCTTTTTATATCAATCCTTTGATAACTCAAATGTATAAGTCAAGTTTCACCTCAAGAGAAAAGACACGAGTCATAAATTACGAGAGCGCAATTGTCACTGTACACATATGTATTTCTATATGTATTCTTTTATACAGTTCGTGAAACAAGTATTAGTGTACAAAAAACTGCTGGTGGAGTTAAAGAAATTCCGGTTTGAGATTTTTAATTCAATTAAACCAACGATTAGTAGCAACAGAAAAGTTAAACGAATCGATGGGCGAGGAGTAGCACTGATCGGACCCGA
>JACJUY010005294.1:35348-57418 GCA_014220935.1 Platorchestia sp. MABIK | reverse complement strand
TTTTGCATGCTTACTGTGGTGTAATCTGTGCGTTTGTGCTGTCTTTATATTATACTCGTGCAAATTGCATTATCATTTATAAATTTGTGTGGAGAAGTGTGCCAGTCCTCCGATCCGAGATTCTCTGGTTGATGTAAATTAGCATTGAATGAAAACGTCTCGTGACAACCCAACTACCTTGTTGTTATTCAACCACGTCTTGGAACAGCTCAATCCCCTCCCGTTATTTTTCAACCACCATATTATAATTATTAAACCAACCTACTGTTATTTTTCAACCAATCTTTTGTTTTTCTGCCTTCTGTAGGTCCTGGTATTGTTCAACTCATCTTCTAGTGCAACTCCATTCCTGTTATTTCCAGCTCACATCTTATTAATAAAACCACTGATTATTATTGTTCAACCTCCCTCCTGTTTTTGTTCACCCAACCTCCTTCTGTAGTTCAACCCGTCTCCTGGTATTATTCAATCCATCTGCTCTTATAGTTCAAACCACCTCTTGTTCTTGTTCAACCCATCTCCTGCTGTAGGTCAACCCATCTCCTGGTATAATTTAACTCACCTACTATCATTGTTCAACCCATCTCCGATTCTCGTTCAACCTATCTATTGGTATTGTTCGACCCACCTCCAAGTATTGAACAATCTACCTCCTGTTGTTGCTTAACCCACCTCCTGTTCTTTCAACCCACCATCTGCTATTACTCAACCTGCCTCCTTTCGAGCAGTGAATGATTTTTTTCTGGCAAAATCTTACTTTTCCAGCTAAGTTTATGACGAGGCCACTCTTTAACTAGGAAGTTTAACGAGAACCTTCAGTTCCTAGAAATTATTTGACAAAAAACAAGCACTCACGAGCTTTTCGTTAGGAATTACGCCCTTGTACTGCAAAGCTGCTTAATAATAATGCATGCATGTACTCGCAATTAATAGCTCATAAGCTATCATAAATTCAGCCCCCCTTCATTGTTCCTATATAAACGTGTTTACATTGGAGTTATGTAGGAAAACATTGGTAATTGTTGAATGCTCACAGAGAACCTAGTTACGCAGACAAATTAATGCAATGAACCGAGGGGCATTGACGCATTGGTTGACATCAAAGTGCACTGAAGAATTTCCAGAGTAACGCGTGGAGCAGTTGAATCATTGATGAGCACTGAGCTGCCAGTGGCACAGCAAGCTTCTTGTGCTACTAAAGTTACTGCTGAGAACTCAATAGCACATTAAGTTTCTCATTAAAATAAATGGCGCTGTAAAGTCTGAAGTTTCCCTGAAGCACATGAGTCACGAGCGAGAACAGATGTGATAGCAGAGAGAGAGAGAGGAACCGTCAAATGCCCCAGCATTTAATTATTCGCAGGGACTGACGCGTCTCACAGTCACTTCATTCCAAAACTTCATGAAAACTTCTTCAAAGACTCAAAGTTGCGCAGACTCTTCCTAAGGTAAATCTAGCGAGTCCACCTCGAAATGAAGTTCCACAGCAACTTTATTTGCTCAATTTATTGTGCGCCTCGTATGCGAGGACTCGAAAGATGGGAGTCGTTCAATTCAAACCTTCGAATGACTTCTTATAAGGAAAAATTGCTCCTAAAGCTGCGGAAGTAGATCATGGCAAGGACAATGACTGGCCAAATCAGAGTCTTTCGTAAATGCTGATTGAATTTCTTACAATCATTTCAATTCCATTCCCGGTCTACAGGATCAGAACACGGCACCTGAATTATTCATTATTCCTAGGCGAGAAAAAATATTTTTAGGAAAAAGAAATAAATTCAGGGCAAAACAAATGCATTACAGAGGCAAAGCATGAGTATTTCCGGGACTGTTCAAGGATTTTCATTTGTGAATTTGAACATTTGCGATACGTTGCAAAAGTTGTTCTTTTCCATGTGCGTGTTCTCACTTTTCGTGTGAGATGAACTGCTATTATTTTTATTCTGAAAATGAGTACTGAAATTTGATAAAAACACCTTTCACAAAGCGTTATAATTTCAGCTTCATTAACAAAGCTCTACTCCATTTCCAGATCAGCGAAGTAGTCGAGAAACAACATACACCATCTATTGGTGCAAACGGAATCGAGAAGTTTTGTCAAGAATTTGGTTCAATGTAACTTGCCTAGTTTACGTTTCCTCCAGAGGGATTGGAAAATTTACTCTTCAAGGATTATCTTCTTCCTTTTGTTTGATATCACTCATCGTATGCTAATAATACAAAACACGAGCGACAAACGACGTTAATGTAGAACAATAATCTACTTAAAATTTATTCACTGGGTAGATTAAACGAAGTAAGGAGCCTCAATTCCTTAACCTTATCAACCGTGCGCCAGAGTTTAGTAAAATTGAAATAAATATATTTTCGCTTGTAGTTTCACTGTACTGTTCGAATTTTGTGTTTGATAAAAGCCTCAGTTCGTAAAATCTGAGAAAATCTTTCTCTTACCCAAATCTGAAAGGAAAACTTCAAAGCAATGCTAGAAATAAAATTCTCGATTAACCCGTTCGCTTTCAAAAACAAGGATCCTTTGGAAGATAGTTTTGGTATTTGTGTAAAACTCAAACACTCACATATTAGTTCTAACTTTGATGTTAAATATTTTCCTTCATTTTGTGGAGGAGCGTGTTTGATCTCGTGTTCCATTTCTGAATTCAAGCAAGGATCGTCTTTTGGAGCTTATCCGTGCTGAGGAGGTTTGTCAGAGCAGCACAGGACACGTCATAAGCCGCCTCCGGCACCACCGGCGCTCAGGTTCAACAAAAAGCCTTTTCTCGCTTAACTCGAACCATGCAAATTTGCTCCACTAATTATTCACCGTCAGGAGAATCTTCTTTCGGTGGTCGCAAATTTGATCCAACAGAAATCTCGTTGTAGATTGGCTGGAATTATTTTCCTTTGGAGGAATGTCTGAAGGTCTTTGCTCAGACTACCTATCCCTTGAAGTGGAAGGGGTGTTTGAATAACAGTATCCGATCTGCCAAGTTGCCCATAGTGAGAGGGATATCAAAACGGCTTCGTTCAAGCCACCTTGTTCTATGAAATGGGAGAGATGTCCTAATGGGTGTTTCCAGACTTCCTAGTCCTTTGAAGTGGGAGCGATCTCTCCGTGGCTGCCGCCAAACTGCCCAGATCCTCAAAGGTCCTGGCTCTAATTGCAGTCGCAAGACATGAAATATAGAAACTCTACAGAAACTCTACAACCGTTGCAACATAATCCTGTACACTCTAGTCTACAGTTGATGCGACCAGGCGGCGTACGGAAGTAATTGTGCAAAGTGTCAGTCGTACAACTACAGCATGAGATGGTGAGACGATTGTGAAACCTATTCACTCTTCGTTTAGTTTTAGCTCGATGAGATATGTTTCGAGATAAAATCAGGCTCTAATTGTATGAAAATGAGTTGTGTGTTATTGTGCTAAGTTAATTTGAACATTTAGGCTACGCAAAGCCCCCTACAGCATTTAATTATTGCTAGAAGGAGAACTGAACGTTTCATAGCGAGGATGGCTTAGCAAATTTCAGCCTGATTTGAATTTACAGTAAATCGGATGACGCTTGTTTTCAATGAGTTCAAATTCATCCACAGAATACTGTCAAACAAGTTCAAATCTGAGGCATTAATTGTATCAAACTACAGAACATTTCATGTAAGCTGCACATCAAAAAGTAATTGGTCGTACTTGTCTGAAAACAATCAATTAGAAATTTTTGAAATAACTAATTTGGAAACAATTTTAAAACAATCCAGCAACCAGGCACAATGATATCTTCCTCCAGATTTTTCATTGCACATCATGTCGCTAGTTCTATATCTGAAACGATAATAAAGAAATCTTTTCCAAAAAAGCCACGCCACTAATGCAACACATAAGTTCACCCACTTGTAATTTTTGAAATTATGCGCCCATCGACTTCAAATTATTCTCAAACACAAGATTAAAACATTCTTTCGTTTGAGAGTAATTTGAAGTTGATAGGTGCATTATTTCGAAAGTTACAAGTGTGTGAACTTATGTGTAGCATTAGTGGCGGGGCTTATCTGGAAAAGATCCGAATAATGATCACAAGCATACAGACCAAGAGCAGATGTGCGCACAAAACATTTGTTCAACAAAAGCTTGCATACAAACACCCATCTAACGAACAAATGCATGCAAAACACGGCATAATGAACACGTGTATGCAGGACGGTATCATAACCAACATGTACCAGTTGCAGACTTGCATAAATATCAGGCACTAACTAAATAATTATAAAAGAGCGTGACACGGTTAAAAAACGTATTTTTGCACAAATTTTTCGAAGTGATATGTTGTTTTTTGATCCTTCACTGATGGGTATTTATTCACTTAAGCAGATCTGAAGCCATCACGCATGTCTTTAGTCTTTCAAGAAAAAAATCACAGAACATCGCCAGCAGTGCCACATCTCGTTTAAAAGTTCGTTGTTAAGCGGACCAGGTCACGAATTTAATGTTTACCCGTGTGGTTAACATGGCACCAGTTTAAAGACCTTACTCCCCGCTGTGCTCAGCCGCCAGTTTTTGCGCAAGAAATGGAAAAATTTTAATGCACCACTCACATAATCCACTATACTACTGGACCATTGGAGGTCGAATGGCCCAGTTGTAGTGGATTATGTGAGCGTTTTAAAAAGATAAGGGAAAAAATATCGACAGCCCATTGACAAAAGGTACATTCTCCAATAAAACAATATTTAATAATCGAGCTAAAACTTTATTCCATGTCAATTTTTATTCAGATATATTATAGATTGCAAATAGTTCACTATTCCCTAAGCAGTTCTCTCACCTAAACCTTTATTCCATAGAGCGAAGGCTTTGCAGCCGTAACATTAGTTTTCAGTATTCACTCCAGAAATCAGTTCGAGCCCTTGCATCTTTCTTCCCAATAATTTAAATTCATTGCGTTAAAATTTCTCTTCTAAGCGATTGCAATTAATCAGAGCTTCTCACACATTTCTCCAAGGCATTTCACGGCCAATCTGCAAACAAGTAATTTCCATAAGATAACAAAATAGTCTTTTCTTCTCACCTTTAATTTGACATTTAGAGATCACAGCACTCTACGCAATGGAACAAAACGAGCTCAGTGACGGCGAGCAGGCACCTTCTTCGCCCAAATCGAATCGTTTGAAATGAAGACAGAAATAAATTTAAATTTGACCCTACTGGGACAGAATAAAACGCTTGATTTCGAACTTCTTACTGTATTTTAAGAGCTGTGTCAATGGCATTAGAGCGATTCAAAAGAAAAAAGTTTTTAGCTGTCAGCTTATAGCGTCCAACTGCGTTACCTTACTCTCAAACATGGATTTCAAAATTTAAATAAAATTAATTGGGAAAATTCATCATCAACGTTCCCCTCAAAATATTGAGGCTAATGACCTTGTTCTTTTATGTTAGTAACAGTACGTGAGTAAAATTTAAGCTATGACATTGTAGATACGCCCTTTCACTCACTAAACAAATTCTTTACTTTCTTCAAGTTCTCGAATACCAAGAATTCAGAAGCAGTCCTCTTTTATGGTTCAAAGGCACTAAGGCCCGGGTAAAGAACAGCAAATGGGATGCAAATGATCTGCCAACGATTTCTTTCTTGCTTGTACGAGTTGCTTCTACCGAATAAATAATTTGATAATTTTCCCCGATCAAATAAATGGTATGGCGGCGTTCCCTCCCATTTACGCTTGGCTGTTATTATTTCAAGCCACTGTGGACCAACTCACAGAAACCTGACCGAAGTCATCATTAATAGAGCGCTGCCTAAGTCTTCAACGTCACTCCGACTTCTGGCTCAAGTTACCAGTTGTAGATTGAAATCACAAAGTAATTTCCTCAACTTGATATTCCCTGACGCTCAATAAGTCTTCCCGCACAGTCATTGAAGTTCATTGAAGCTACACGAAGGCCCCATTTCAAAGCGCACTAAACATCGGTTATGAATTAGGTTAACGTTCAGTTACGTACATAGTTAGCGTCTCCACGCAAGAAGCACATAACACATTATGCTTGCATTAGTTGGTAATATTTTTTGCGTTAAACGTCAAGTGCCAACAATGCATCGAATAAACAAACATCGGCATCTTAGGATGCTTTATTTCCAATCAAGCCTGATAGATATGATCGTGAGCATTGGTTTTTCAAATGCCTTATAACTAACACTATATATAGGACATCATGACGGTTTCCCCCGTAAAGCCGGTACCCATTTCGACACCTGGGTTGAGTGGAGTATTGTGCTTGAGCTTTCCCCTATACCCAACGGGGAAAATCGCCGCGCCAGTGCCGGGATACGAACCCTCGACTCCTACATGCAATGGCGATGCCTTAACAACTGTGCCACGGCGAGCAATAACTGGTGAAGAACTGAAGAAATATTTAGGTATTACTTTAGCTTAGCTAATAAATGAACAGTACGTTTGTTTTCAATTTGAACGTCTCACGTCATCTGAAGTTGTTAAATCCTGTTCATTCTTTGCTTACTGTATACAGGAGAGGTATCAAAATAACTACGATTCAGTTTTACGATTGCCCAAATTCGCTCAAAACTGCGAAAAAATTACCACAGCTCTGAATAAAGGGCAGTTTAGTGTGCTGCTTAGCATGCCTTCAGAAAGGCCAGGAATGTATTCAAGGCTTAACGCCGTGCATCCTAAAGAGCACCCGCACCGCTGGGCGAGACGCTGGGGGAGGGAGACCACGGTATGCAGAAAGTGGAGACGCTCTGACTGGCTGCTGCAACACATAGCGCCACACAGAGCCGGATTTGCGGAGAAGTTGCGTTATCGTACTGGAGCAACTAGAGGCGTAAGTTCTTAAAAGTCGACTTAGAAGGACTTCCCTGCCAACCGTGCTGCTGCGACGTCGCACTCTGTTTGGTAATACGCTCCCAGAAGCGACAAATAGGTCGCTGAATATCATTTGCAAATCAGTTCTTCACCCGCTGGAAAAGTTGTGGCCAACTACAACTACTAGGCAGCTCAACGATTTAGCTCAGAATAAAAGGCTATAGGTGACAAAATAGGTACTTGAGGGGCTGTTGATAAAGTGTAATTTTTTTCAATGCAATACTACACCTTTTTTACTTCAAATTAATCTAAGTCAAGTTCAATTTAATTTAAGTAAAATTCATATTAATCTAAGTCAACTTCAAATTAATCCAATTCTAAGTTGAGTTAAGAATTGACATGATCACTCGTTAACTTGAGCGTTTTTTTGTGTTAAGTATGCATTTATTGGATGTGATGAGCAAGAAAAAAGTTTTTCCTTCCAGCAAGGAATACATAAAATTTCTGCAATGTAAAAACAAGCTGTCGTAAAATGTGGTAGGTATCCAGCATCAGGAGGCAGAGTGTGATTCAGATCTTTCAGCGGAGTAACAGTTAGAAGTCAATTATAAAAACTTCGTATTATACTACACATTAAAGTTGTTTTACAATTCTAAATTAATGGCAGTGTGCATCCATTCAAATTTTTATGTTCAAATGCAATTTTATGTTACACATACATATAGTAGTATCGAGGATTTATTTACACTCATATAGAGATTTATTTGCTTGAAATTTCACTCTATCACATATATAAAATTATATTTGTACGCAACTACAAAAGATCACCATTGGACGATATGTATATTTAACCTTCAAAAGAAATATGCAAATACCATTCACTGAGTACTTGTGTATAAACCATTTGATTACAATTCATATGAGTACATTACTACACAAATACAATCCTTTATTAGCAATAGAAATTGTGTCATCCTTTCAAATGAATAGGCCAAGGCAAATTTATTATCTCTGTCGATGAAACAAATTGTAACTTGTTTTTACAAAAATCGTTTGAACAAGCAAAAACAGACTTTGTTGCTATATTTATTGTATAGGTTAAATCTACAAATTGTCCAATGGTAATCTTTTGTAGCTGCATGCACAAATGATCTTATACATGTGATAAAGTGTAATTTCAAGCATATAAATCTTTATATGAATGTGAATAAATCCTCGATTTTACAATGTGTACCATAAAATTGCCGATGAACACAAATATTTGAATGGATGCAAACTGCCATGCATTAATGTAGAATTGTAAAACAACTTTAATGTGTAGTATAGTACGAAGTTTTTATAATTGACTTCTATCTGTAACTCCACTCAAAGATCCGAATCATACTCTGCCCCCTGATGCTGGATACTTACTGTAAGTGCTGTCCGCTTTTATTTTTTTTCCGTAATTTCTAACGGCGAATTTGGCTTTGCTTGGCACTCTGGGTCTGGCAGAGTTCATTCTGTTTCAGGACGGTGTGGAGATGGGTTAAATATTTTACCATTTTCTGCATAGTTTTCATGTTTGTTCATTGAAACCTTGTTCGTGGCATGCACTTTATGTTTGGATTTGGTTTTGCTTTGTAAATTTAACATCTGTTCATTTTTTGTTTCAGCTCTTTATATGATATTCACTATTCGAAACCGTTTGTTAAATAAGGTGAAAAACGAAAACGCGTGTCGAATAAATGCCAAGAAAGTTTCTATTCGTAATTGCTACGGCAATTACACTTACCACATTTTACGACAGCTTGTTTTGATACTGCAGATATTTTTTGTATTCCTTGCTGAAAGGAAAAACGTTTTTCTTGCTCATCACATCCAATGGATAAATAATTATCACAAAAAATCTCAAATTACCAAGGGATTATGTCAATTTTTGAGTCAACTTAGAGTTGAATTAATTTGAACTTGACTTGGATTAATTTGAACTTGACTTGGATTAATTTGAACTTGACTTGGATTAATTTGAACTTGACTTAGATTAATTTGAAGTGAAACAGGTGTAGTTTAGGCGAGACCGGTGTAAGCGTAGTACTGCTGTCGTGAAGCCTACATACAGCACAGGTGAGATCACCATCATATTCATGTGGACGTTCATTATGCAAGTTTCATGGCTCCATTTTCTTTTTGCAAGTGCGTCCAACACCAATACATTTAAGGGTCTCGAAATAAATGAAAAGTCCAGCTTTCAGTGATTGCATCCTTCTTTTCCACTTCCATGAGAAGCAATAGGCGGCCACTAGGTAAAAGATTAGAAGTAAGGGAGCACAAAATTAGATTATCTCGATGAATAATTTTTGACACTTAAAAAACTGACTAATTCCTGAACCGAGCAAAATTATTCCAGAAATTAGGTTTCAAATGATAAAAGACACCTGAAAGGTTTTGAATAGTTAAAAAAACCGTTCTCATCCATCGTAAGAACTGCCAGTTGACCAAGAATAATCTCTCTCAGGCTACGAACGCAATTTGAGCAACTAAAGCTTCATCAAACGGAGCACGACTCGCAACCCACACCTACAAAACAATTTTGTAGACCGACTTGAAAAATCTGCCCATCGCTGCCTTCATGCCTGCTTCTGCAGCGCAGGCCGTAGGCGGCTGTGGACACCCTTGATGTATCGTTCCCTGCCCCGGAATGTGGCTGAAATTTCGAGGAAAGCTGGCATAGCGTCATTACTCTTCCGCCCTCACACCTACTCTACATGGAGAATTTTCATTCACGAGTTCCAATTATTTTTTGTACGTAGGAAACCGCCTGCGTACTGCTTAAATAAACGAAGGTATTTATTTATGACATTAATTCCTGATACCGCATGTTCCTAAGCTTGTATTTCAATGTAAGTGAGCGCTAAGAGTGTTTTCAACAATGCATCGTCATTGGCATTATGTTTTTTAGCGTATTTTTACATGCTTTATCAAACCTAAATTATACAACATTAGGGAATGCATTTATTTTTCCATGCTTTTCTCTCAATATTTTTTTGCGATTATTAACATGGATATTACGACACTCATGTGTATAAATCTCATGAGGATCTTCAGATTAAGAAATTTTAAAAATCAATGATGTTTTTTTGCATCATCTTTATTGGAAATTAATTGTTTTTTTTATTTTACTGTACAAGAGATAAGTTTTCATTGTAATTGCGAAATGTAGCCGCTACCATCAGTCATAAAGTAGTATCTCGTATTCCAAACGATGGTCCATCTCTTTCATTTGCTAACATTTTCTCTCTGTATACATATAAGAGTAGCAAATTCCAGAGACACCGTAATAAGTTCAAATGGTTTCGCAGCATCTGTCAGTCAATCGGAACGGCTTTGAAGCTTCAAATCTGCCTAAATTGAATTGAAAAATTAGTTCCCCTATCACAATTCAAAAATTACGAAATTCAATTCCTCTATTTTATTCGGACCAGCGAGAGCGAGTTTTGCAACTCAAAATTCTGATATTAGCTTAGCTGTTTTATGAACAATTTACGCACTCTTTACGATGAAAGATTCCTATTAAAGCAAAATCAAGACCTTTGTCTAAAAATTTAATTTATGTTTTAGAAGGAATGGTGATGAAGTGTTCAATTCAATTCTCTACCTTCGTTTATTATAGTAATTACAAATCTAAGCCCACAACAATCTCTTGCTACATGTGCTGCTGATTCTTCAATGATAGCTTGAGTGATCGCTTCAGAGAACTATTTCTCCAAAGAACTCTCGCGAGCTCACTGGCTGCAAACCCAGCTGAATGTAGCTCTGTGGTCATTAGTAGCTCTGCGGTCATATGTTCCTCCAAGTATCGCAGAGTCCCCAAGGTGTGCTGCTGAGTCCCTACAGTACATCCTCCTGAGAGATGATGGAATGGAGGGAACAGAGTGAAAAGAATGCAAGGAAATGAGAGGGAATGATGTAAATGGAACAAAAAATTAAAAGAAATAGAATGGACACAATTGAAAGAATCAACAACAAAAATGCAATGAACAAAATCGAACAAAATGAAGTGAAAAAAATGAAAGGAAATAGAATGAACTGAGCGGGAATAAAAAAGTCTAAAAAGAATGGAATCGAACAAATGAGGATCGAAGAAAAAAGAAGAGATTTTTGGGAAAAAATTTGGAAACAAAAAAGAAGACAACAGACGATAACAATGAAGAGAAAAGAGATTAAAAAAAATGAGAAAAGAAGTACAGATGGAGCAGAGCTTCTGGAGCAGAGCAGAATAGATTGGAATAGAACGGAATGGAATGAACAGGAATGCTCTGGAATGGACTAGATTGGACTGGAATGGACCTGAATGTACTGGAATGGAATACACTGGAATAGACTGTAGTTTGATGAATGACCTGGGATGCACTGAAACAGAATGAAATGACCTGGACTGGAATGAACTGGAATAGAAGGAACTGGTATGGAACGGAATGGAGTACACTGGAATGGAATGAAATACACAGGAAAGGACTGAAATGGAATAGATTGGATGGGATAGGAAAGAAAGGGAATAGAGTATAATATTGCTACAAAACAAGCTAAGTTGTAGAAAATTTCGAATTCAAACCCTAGTCCCATGCAGGCAGGTGCAGTCAATCACGTACAGATTCAAGAAAAAAAGTAAACTAAAAATAACCGTCAAACTCTCTGTCATTGTTCTTCATGCTTCAGTGCATTCATTCTAACAAATGAAAGCAACCGTTTCACCGACGTGGACAGTTCACCGACAGTTTCTTCACATTGTCCGTATATTATTTAGAGCCGTTGGAAGTTTGCTTTCATGGCGAGTTAGCGCTGCTTTCGAGAGACACAACGGAGCGCCTGGCGAGTTCAGTTTGTCGTGCTAACTTGGCAGTTCATCAAAGAAAACCAGTGAACATAAGCGACGAGTCTTTCTTACAATATCAATTAATTAACGAACTTTCTTCAAGTGCGAGAAAAAAAGACACCATTTCATGAATCTCAACATCTTTCTCTTTTTAATCCTCTTTTCAAGAAAGTAGAAACATTTGAGAGCAATATTGAATTAATACATCAGGCAAATTATTGTCTTCGAATATTGTTACCCCTCGTAAATAGTAAAACCCCAATGTAGAGATTTATAATTTTCTTCTATGATTGACATAACAATGGAAGCATTGTACAAGAAGAAAGGTTCGACTAACTCACAGGAAGGTTCCACAGGACTCTAACCCAACGGCCCACACTGTATTGCTTGCACTGCAGTTTTCTCACCCCCCCTCAATTAACTGCGTTATTTACCAGCTTAGAAAAAGTAAATCGTGTCAATCCGCGGTACATCGGGGGATTTTGCTTGCCATGAATATATCGTAAATTAGCGTGTCAACTGGAGTCCGTTTTCGTTGGAGCTCGAACTCTAAATTACGTCTAGGAAAATAAGTTTCTCAGCAGTGTCTGCCCGCAGTTTGGCTCAAAATTGTCGATTGATGTCGAAGCATGAAATATCGCACCATTGTTCACCCGCCATAATTCAATAGCCTTTCATGGCTCAACAGCGCTAGCCACTCAGTATTATCCTTTTGCTGTTGTACTCCGGGAGATCGTAAGAAGTACGTCATCGGCAAAAAAAACTTAATCAGATGAGAAGTTAAATCTGATAATTATTTTCTGCTTAAGATAAAAAAATATTAGCAGTCAAATGAAGATCAAGAGATCATGAGAAATTTATCTTTTGTTTAGCGTTGAAAAACATTTTGCTCGTAAATTTCTATGCAGAGCGATTAAATTTGTCATTCAAGTAAAAATGATTCAAGGCTCCAAGTTTTCAGCCGCTTTATGAATATTTAATATTACTCTAGCGTGGGTCATTTCCTGCTGATCCAACTGAGAACTTTCCAACTTCCAATTTCCAAGTTCCTTTCCAGTTCCAACTGAGAACTTTAACGCAATCGATGAGGTTTTGGTGAGCAAGAGAATACTCGTACTTCTCCATGCCAAAGAAAACACGTTCTAAGATTATGTTGTTTGAGCTTAGTTTTTACCTTCATTATTCGGTAAACGAATGGAATGAAAATGAGAATGCCGTGGCGTTCGGTACAAATAATAGATTAAATGGGTGTCATAAATAATATAGCATAAATTTGGAAAATCCAGAAAAATTCCGGTCAAATAACTGTCGCGAAAGGAAATAAAGTCTCATGAATACTGCTCTTTACCTTGAAGTTTGCTCTTAATACCAGCTTCCTCTTTAATAGTCATAATAATTTTAAATTCTATTTTTCCCCCTAAGTATAAACACACACCAGTTTGCTGCCTGTAGATGTTAAACATTCACGAACCTAAGGCTTAAAATGATCACAAAAAGACACACTATACAATTCCATAGAAGTACACCGATGGCGTAGGAGCAAATTGTAAATGCATTGTAAAACATTACGCATTGAGGAATGAATTGCGTTTAGTATTTTTCCCCACACACAAACGGTGAAATGAAGAGAAACAATAGATTCTCGGCGTGAGGAGGATGGAGCGGGACTGCAAGCGACTCATGTGACCAGGCGCGCTGCTGGCGACGTGTGGACAAGGTCTGGCCTGGCTTTGGTGTGACACGTGTTCGCCCTTATCATCACAATATCTTGAGAAGAAAATGAAAAGTATCGCTGCATTAAATTACGTTCATCACCAGTATTGTGAAAGAGAATGATTTTGGCCTACAAGTCACCCAGATGAAAGAGCATTAGATCAACGCAAGCCTGCAACCATGTAGACTATATGTAAAATGCCTAGAGTTAAAATTGAAAGCGATCTGCCTTACCCTTAACCAGCAGTTAAAATCATTTCGAAAAGAAACCAGCTTTTCTTCCCTCAAAATGCCACAGTCGCTACGCTAAAATCATTTCAAAATCTCAACATTACTTTGGCTGCAGTCACTTGACAGACGATTGGAGTGCGAGCTACGTCTTCAATTCTGGAGCAAACTCGCTCTTGAGACCTGAGCAGTAGCTGTGAACTGCTGGAGATTGTGCAGCAGCTGGGAACTGAGTAAGTTTGTGCTTCTGCGGTGAACCGAGTAAGATTGTGCTTCTGCGGTGAACCGAGTAAGATTGTGCTTCTGCGGTGAACCGAGTAAGATTGTGCAGTAACTGTGAACTGAGTAAGTTTGTGCTTCTGCGGTGAACCGAGTATGATTGTGCAGTAACTGTGAACTGAGTAAGTTTGTGCTTCTGCGGTGAACCGAGTAAGATTGTGCAGTAGCTGTGAACTGAGTAAGTTTGTGCTTCTGCGGTGAACCGAGTATGATTGTGCAGTAGCTGTGAACTGAGTAAGTTTGTGCTTCTGCGGTGAACCGAGTAAGATTGTGCAGTAGCTGTGAACTGAGTAAGATTGTGCAGCAGCTGTGAAGAGTGTGAGATCGTTNCTGTAAAATAAAATAATTTCCCAGTTGCTTCTTTAGCTTTTCTGGCTTTTGTGATGTAGTTTGTTTATAACATAAATATGTATACAGATATTTTAAATTAATTACAGAGGTTTGTATGGTGTGAAGCTCTGTTTTTTGAGACATATTTTAAAGTTTTATTGATTTCTATTACTTTCTTTCTCAAGAAATTAGTAGCGAGATGTCGAAAGCCCTCACAACATCTCGCCAGCGTCCTCGCTCCTGCACGCGAGCTGCGCAGCCAGGCAGCCGCCGGGCGCCGCCGCTGCACCACCAACAAAGCGGCAGTTCCCACCTCATGTTTTCGCGCCGCGTATCAATAATTCGAGCAGTTCTTGGCAGCAACGACTCCAATTTTCAAAGAAATGCGCCCGGTTATGAAATAAAAATTGTCAGTCTAAAATTGAGAGCTTTGAGCAGTTGAGACCTGCAGCTGAGGTTTTTACAGTTATCGAAAAAGTTAAAAACAGTTTAAACCGTTAAATTTAACTACCCTTTTGATTCACTCAGTGTTTCTTACGGAGTTTTCTTCGTTAATGGCGTTGATGGCTACCTGGAACATAAAATAACTTCAAACAATATTTATTTGTACCTGAAGCCTACGCCATTTCTCATGAATTTATCAGAGCATAACATTTTTGATGTTCGTTCATCCTGAAGTTTTTTGTTGCACGTAATGTCACGAGTTTTATTCGTCAATTAATTCGCTAATCTTGGTCATCTTCTTTGTGGTACAGGGTAGTAAACTTCTTTTATATGTGATTAAGAAATATATTTAGGAGGGATATTTTCGTGCACCGAATGCACAAATTTAGTTCTCCGGGTTAAAAGAACAGAACTTTTATTATTAACTACCTACACCAAAACTGAGATTTAAAGTTGATGCAGACTGGATGTTCGAGAGCGTTCTTACGAAGAGTTCTCACTTTATATTAGTGCTACCTTCCATGGTCCTAGGCTCGGGGGCACACTCAAACTGACATGACGATCTTACAATTTTCCATTTACTAAGGACTTGAAAAATGAAAAAATCAGTCGAACTATTGTGCTCACTTCCATAAATTCTGTGAGATTTGGAATCCTGAATTTCCCAATGAATGAGAACTGTGTTGAAAATATGGAATCGAGTTCATAAGAAAAGTTCAGCGGTCGGCTAGGTTTTGTGTTTTGAGCGCCTTGGCTTCATACAGTAAATGAAATGTGTTTGTTTTTCCAACAGCCAATTTAGTCATCTAGATAAAGAACCACCTCTCCCTCTTTCACTTTATATACTGTTTGTACCTGATTGAAATCAGTGTCGTATTTAATTGTTACCAGATATGTATATATACACTCATTTTTTCACTCTCTTCTCTTTCTCTCCTCTATAAAATTCATCAAACTCTCTCTCTTCACCTTCCTCCTATCCACTAACTTCCATGGCCCACGCATTTTCTGACACAGCCCTTCTACATTTTGCTCATTTATTATATGCCTTGATGCGTTATTCTGTACAAGCTTTGTCTTGTGCCTCATCCCTCGCTTCACTCTCACCCTTGGCATCCTCCTCATCCACTCTGGGCCTCCTCTCTTCCTCTCAGCCTCTTCTTTTCCTTTCAGCCTTTTTTTTCTGTCTGCCTCTTTTTTTCTTTCTGCCTCCACTCTTCCTTTCAGACTCTTCTATTCCTTTCAGCTTCCTTTCTCCCTTTCAGCCTCTTTTTTCATACCAGCCTCATTTTTTTCCTTTTAACCTCTTCTTTTCCTATCGGCCTTCATTCTTTCTTTCAACTAGCTATTTACCTTTCAGCTTCCTTTCTTCCTTTAAGTTTCCTTTCTTCCTTTCAGTCTCTTATTTTCCTCTCAGTATCCTTTTTTCCTTCCAGCCTCCTTTCTTCCTTTCAGTCTCCTCTCTTCTCTCTTCTTGCCTTATTTCTTCGTTTTAGCCTTTTCTCTCCCTCCAACTCACTCTCCAGAACGACAATCCCTACCTACATCTTGCCATCCACCTTTTCCACCATCAGTTCTAGATTAGCCCTGACCTCCAGCATTTGAACACTTCAGCTTCCTCACATCTCTCTCGGTGCTTCACTCTCTGAAACACTTCAAAACTCTATGTCCATCTGCATCTCTCAGGGAATAATACTCTCAATCCTCCTTACATTCTCACGCAAGTATCGATACCCAGTCTTATCATGAGCCTTCCTGTATTTAATGTAAGAGGAGGAAGAAAAGAAGACGGGTCTTTTGTTCAATCGGCTTTTTTAATGTGTTTTAGGGGACACCGAAAATACCGTCACATGTAGAAATCGTCATATCTTATCAACGGATTCACGAATCGGAACAATCTTTGTTCGACCAGGAAGCGCATGAAATTCTGAAGAGGAAGAGGCTAACTGTTTTTAAAATGGCCACTATTCGCTGTTATACAACAGGCCAGTCGCTTCCCATAATTTTCCAACTTCACGCGACTATTTCTGATGGGATTTCGCCACACACATTCTCGAGAGCTCTCTTCTGAGCTTGCTTCAACGATTTGATTGATTTGTCTCCCTTGGAAGATCCCCTGAACAGAGGACTCCGGCGGTCTCTCTTAGACAACTTTGAATTTCAGCCAGACCTGTGCTTTGCAGAGGATGTTTTTCCTCCTCATTCAAAGGCAGTCATTAATTTTGAGACACTACCTCTTGAAACGTCAAGCATTCAAGCAGTTTCTGTTACACTAGCACCGGCCACACGTTTACCAACAGTTTGGCCTCTTTGAAAGTTTGAGAAGTCCTCTGTTTTTGCAAGGTTTCAACAAAATTTTTCTTCTAGATACCTCTAAAATCTGTTAATTTTAATAAAAAATCAAATAGCTACAATGATAAACAACAAAACACTAAAATGTGTCAAGTTTTAATTGCCTATAACACGCTCAAAGATAATGATTCTAAAATATTAGGTGTTCACATTTTTTGTCCAACCCCTGAAGTTTCGACATCAATATGTTCACTAGCCTAATCTTACCTGGTTTTAACGTGCCTTGGAGTGAAAAAAAGGAGTTTTCCTAGGTTTACAACTATTCAGTCCTTCCTGTTAAAATATTCTTTGTAATGTTGATCTTACAATTTTTATTCCCTCCATTTTTTAACTATGCTACAACACATTCCCTGTTATTAATGGGATTTTTTCTTAACTTATCGTACTATTTGTCTTACCAATCAGTGTGAATACTTTTCCGGTCTTCCTCGACCTGAAAAACTCTATATGAATGCTGCTAAATTTTAATGATTTTGAATCATGCCTTGAACTGTTGGTACAAAATCATCATATTGGTTCAATGTTGACTCGTAGCCAGTCCAATTCAAGTGAACATCTACAGTGTTCTTTGTCAACAAGATGCTTAGCTCCTTTCTCTTCACTATATTGGTTTGACAGTTGCTCGAGTTGGAATGAGAGATTTCACGAAAACTAGCGTTACACTGCGCAATAAGATTCCCTAGAGAAAATTGCGATACCAGCGTTATAAAGTTGAGTTTACAGGTTCCTTTAATATCGTTATTAAATTGATTTGTTTCGCCATCAGAGATGGGTAGGGATTAATATGAACATGGTGATGACGTCATTTTGTTCATAATCTGTTTCAAATATTATTCTATCAAAACCTTTGAATTTGTATTTCTTTCTACAACACCTACGAAAATTTTCGTACAAGCATTAGGGAGAAAAGTAGACTGTTGAAACTGGGATTTAAATATACAGTATTTAAGAACAATAAAGGGGTACGAATAACTTCAGCCATAACTGTACATTGTTCGCTAATTTCTACACAGCACAGTGTTATTTTTCATCGAAAAGTTTTCTAAATGAATTAGATCTTGAAATAGAAATATTAAATCGAAGAATAGAAAAATCTAGCTCCACGCTCCACATGAAGCGTGGAGCTGTTAAAAGTCTTCACAAGGTCGTTTAAAGAACGATGAGGCCCTGAGTTGTTGTCAGCACCATTCGTTTCGCTTTAAAATTATCCCTTGAAATAAAAGTTGGCTGGGGATCATTCCAAGAATTTTTCGCTGGCAGCACTCAGGGAATTATTCCAGGAGGACGGTTTCTCTTTCAACTAGCTTTCACCAAGACGAATAATCTGGAAAGTTTTGTGCTCGCGTGGGCATCACAGCCGAGTGGTTCAGAGCTCTCGCCTTTCTTATGAAAAGATCGAGAGTTCGAGACCCACAGTGTGAGCCTCACTTGTGTAATTGTTGAAGAGAAGTTTCTTGCACCTCTCAGTCGTTGCACCCTGGAAACGTTGGGTCACAATGCGAAGAGACCAGTCATTACGCCCTAGCATAAATTACAAGAAATTAAAAGCCCAGTGTTCAACATGATATGTATAGGCATGATTGGAATAAAACATCCTTTTCAAGACCTCCATTTGTTTTAGTTTCTGCGGCCTGCCTTCCTACAGAGATTACCCGCGTTTATTTTCATTCGAAAAATCTTCGCTGGACCAACGCAAATTTTGGAGTTAAATTTAGTTTTCGTTAAAGTTAATCATCATTCATCCTTGCATGTTTTTGTGGTTTTCGTACGGGAATGCATCAAAGCATCGTAGGAAAGGCACCACCAAAGTCACTGTTGTTCATTCCTCAATTGGAAGCTCTGCTGACACAAATTTTGAACTATGACTACTTCAGGAGTTAAATTTTTTTATCCTATCAGTACCATTGAATTCATGAGTACTGTTAAATGTGCATTATCAAATTGCTGGGAAAATTAGTTTTACGACAGTTTGACTGAACAAACTTTTGTTCAGAACAAATATTGATATGTTCAACGTAAAATCATTGTTTTGTTATCGTTTAAGAAGCCACCAACTCGGGTTCGGAAATTAGGCCTCAACAAATAATTTTTTCTAAAGTCATATAGTACAAAACGTAAATTTACTTGAAAATAGCGTCATCCAATTATTATAGCTACGATGTGTGATGACTAAGTGTATTTAACCAGTCAAAAGGTAAATTTTCACTTTACGGTCACCATTAGGGTCACTGTCACTATTAGTCCCTCCGCTTAGAGTTGTTTGGCCCTAGCGATAAATCCTAGGATTTCCACCTGACAAACTTAGAACGTATTTACCCTCCCAGCCGTGTCTTGAATTCTTATGCGCGTAGATGGCTTTTTCCCAAAATGCTCGGTTTTGGAGGACAGAAATGGTAATGGGGCGAATAAAAAAGCTGGGGAATTTGTCGGAATTGTGCAACTTGCAAAGTTTGTGCTCGGACAGAATTTGCTGCACAATCTGACACAGTTCACAGCTTCTGCACAATTTCACATAGTTCACAGCAGTTTCATAATCTCACGCAGGTAACAGTTGCTGCTCGATCTNCTGTCACGAAAAAGATATCTCAAAGTCTGCCCGAAGCGTGTTGCAGCCTGGGGGAGAACACTACAATGAGGTGGGAACTGCCGCTTTGTTGGTGGTGCAGCGGCGGCGCCCGGCGGCTGCCTGGCTGCGCAGCTCGCGTGCAGGAGCGAGGACGCTGGCGAGATGTTGTGAGGGCTTTCGACATCTCGCTACCAATTTCTTGAGAAAGAAAGTAATAGAAATCAATAAAACTTTAAAATATGTCTCAAAAAACAGAGCTTCACACCATACAAACCTCTGTAATTAATTTAAAATATCTGTATACATATTTATGTTAAACAAACTACATCACAAAAGCCAGAAAAGCTAAAGAAGCAACTGGGAAATTATTTTATTTTACAGCGTGTTAAAATTATTCCGTTGTATTTTCTTCAATTCTGTTGCTCAAAAACATCAGTTTTTAAACAAAATTGAGACAAACCTTCACGGTCGGAGTGCCCAATCTTTTTAGGAGTCAATGTTTCTCTTTTTTCAACCAATAATTACGATGACACAAATGGCTTCTTCTGTATTTCTCCTGCATTTCCACAGAACACTTCCGTTCCTTTGTGGAAGATATTCTTTCTTTTATTTCCGACAGTCTGATCTTCGATATAATTGATAAACCTCCGCTGAATTGATAAAATTGGAACTCTCGTCGTATAATTAGATACATTGCGTTCATTATGTGAGAAAAGTGTTAGTGCAGTCAATCCCACACACCTCAATGAATGCTAGCGATATCGTGATTTTAATTTGAGTGATGTGGAATGTGCTACATCATCTATGTTCTGAGGTGCACGGTTGATGGTAGCAAACGCCTGAAAATCGTTAAGTTTTAAGCGATTTAACAGGCTGGTCGCGATGTGAGCCGTCGGCGTATACGGAGGAAATTTTCATAGTGATATCAACCGACCAATGGTCACAAATTCAACTTCCATTAATACTGTGTTCAAAATTGTAATCAAAAACAAAGTTAACTTTCAGTTGAATATTTCAGGTTGACTCATCGCAGTAAACGTGTTAAATGTATACTGAAATATTAAAATTTGAGCTCTCAATTACCTCCTAACTGTTATCGCTGCACTACGACAACCTCAGAGTTTGTTGATGGGTTCTAAGCGTCGTTTCATGTGTGGAGGTTTCGTGTCAGAGGTTTCGTTAAGGAGATAGATTATTTTTGAATTATCGTTTTATATCAGTGCTTAAGAAATAAATTTTGAATAAAAATCCCGTTTTCGGACACTGATTAACTGTCTGAAAACTCAAATTTTCCAAAGATTATTCATTTTCAATTCTGACCTAATCCCTCAAAAAAATCAAATAGCATATGAAACTCAAATCACTCCGTATAGTAGGTAAATAAGAACAAAATTTCAACTCTCAATAACCTACCATTTTCCAGAATATTCATTTCGCCTCGCGTTCGATGCACTACACTGCTTGCAATTCCGTTCCCTTTTGGTGGAGATCTCAGGCTGCAAGTTATCGGAAAGTTAAAAAGCGAAGTCTTTTGTGAGAACTTTTTTTCGCCCTGCACGAGGGCCGTTAATTTTTCTGACCTCCTAACAGACGATGAAATTTTTCTTGACATTCGCCTCAATTTCAAGTAGTACTACATTTCAATGTCAAGAAACTTCTCTGAGATGGACGTTCTGCAATAATAAAGATCAGTTTTCCCGAGGTTCAGAAGGTACTAGAAGAAAATATGTTTTATGTTCTAATTTCCCTGGGAATGTGAGCACGTGGAAAAGTTCCTGAATAAAGCTCGGCCTTCCACCCCCTCCCACTACCACCCTACCTCAGTACTTAACGAAGTCATCCCTTATTTCATCCGCGCCCCACGGCAGGTCTGGGCGTCGGTCCCAGCTGGCTAGCCAGCCTCCTTTTTTATTTTCTTCTCTTCTTTGTTTGGACGCCATCCTGGCGACTGAAGACCCGCTCCAGTCTGTCAATTAAAAGCTGAAAAATGTTATCCTATTACTTAGACACTGAGGGGCTTTACTCTGCTCCTCCATTCCCGGCCCTGGTGGTTTCCGCTGTTTCCAACCGTGAGGTCAAGTCAAGGAAAATTGTTCTCTATATCTCTGCATGTTACTGAATAACATGGAAACATGGATGCAATAACTTGTCAGACAAAACAAACAAATAGCTTATTAATTTTGATCCAAAATACCCATAACAGCTGTAATATGTTTCATCTTTCGCGGCATGGAGAGACATACATAAGTCTCCAGACACTGCAGCTAGAGCGAGTGTGAGATAAGTAATTAAAACATTCTTCAATGAAATGATCTGCTCACATTCTGTGTGCATTCCATTATTGAAGTATTAAAACATGAGTGAAAACTCGTTTTATTTCCCAGCCCTCATTTTACGAGTGAAGCCTATCCATCGTTTTTATGTTCATGAACCTCAACACAATACGACATGACCTCAACACAACACGACATAACCTCAACACAACACG
>JACJUY010005294.1:21228-32812 GCA_014220935.1 Platorchestia sp. MABIK | reverse complement strand
AGTGGAGAAGTTTTCACCTAATTGCAGCTGACCTATCGGTAAGGAATGCACAATTCCCCGGTATTGGAAATCATAAGGTGAATTGAAAGATGGCTTGGGCGACCCTAAATTTGGTATCCTTTCATATTTTATGACTTGTCTCACTTGCTTACGCTTTCGTCTGCATCTGTTGAAAAAATATTTCCTCCACTTAACTATATAAAAAAAATTAACAATTCCTTAAAATCAGAAACTGCCAAAGACCGCTTCCTTACCAAGCAATGATTAGCAAGAAATAATGCAAATAGTGCTACGTGGGATCCAGTAAAAAGTTTAGAAACTGACCAAGAATTAATTTTGTTCTCATATTATCACAACCACCTTCACTAAACTGGCGCCGGCATTAGGTAATCACTGATATCAGAATGAGGAATGAACTGCCACTCGGCAGTGAACTCCAAAGAACAAATTAGGGAACTAATTTAACGAGAGATACAATCTATTGAGGCTATTTTCGAAAGAGGACCGCAGAGTCCACTTGGGCGTTAAAGGGTTAAGTGGAGCCGCCTATCAAAAAAACCAACACCGATTAAAACTATTGAAAGAATCAAAGTCTCTTGGCTTTCATGCTGACATTAATGACGAAAATGAAGAATAAACCTAAAAATGTATTGAAGATAAGCATAAATTTCGTACTTATTACTTTTAATAATATCTGGGGAATATTTTTACGATCTGGGGAAATTCCAGGGCTTAGTCTGGGGATTTTGAAAAAAGTTGACTGGCAGCCCTGTGTTACATGCATGACTGCTTCAGGCTGCGTGTGAGTTGAGCTAAAATGAAGGAAGGGATGCGTGGCTTGAGGCTAGAAGTGTGAAGGTCGACTAGATGTTTGGTATTCAATAACAACTAAGGTCTCAAATAGATAAGAAAAAACATGTACCAGGAACTACATATATCTCGTGAGAGCTCGTAGTAAAGTGTAAGCAAGTATAATCTGAAGTGTTAGTTTCTTTCAGGGTTGGACAGAATTTTAATGAGTGTATGCAACCACGTTGTGTGCATTTTGCTCAATGCACTTACTTAAGTAAGTAATTTTAAAGTGAAAAATTCGGATAATTTTAGTATATTTTTGCTATGGATAAGTTAATAGTATAATATTGTTTACTGATAATGATGTTTTAGAATGATTTTGATCATAATTATTTGAAAAATCTGATTATCATCGCTCGAAGCTCGGCTCTACATAGGACATCTGTGCAGTTTTGAAGCAGAAATCCGTTAGCCCTGGCTCAGAACGGATGTAAGTCTGAGCTAAGACTGCATCATTTCAGAGCTGCAACGCACGGAATGTACAGGCTGTGAGCCGCAGTCTGCTTCATCATGCCGGCATGTTGTTTCAGTTAAAATATCTTCGTCGCAGTATATATTCTGGTCAGTATATGTCTCTCTCAGAATATGTTCCTAACGAAACTGCTCCTGTAAGTATCTGTTCTCGTGAGCATACGTTCCCGTTAGCATAAATTCCTGTCAGCATATATTCCAGTCAAAACATATCTGACCCTTTCAATAGATATTCCTCCTAGTAGAAATATGCTTATGTTAGTGTATGTTTGTACATGTGAATGTTCCGGCCAGTAATTATAGCTGGCAGTATATGCTACTTCTAGCGCTTATTTTATGAGCGAGAACATGACACCGGCACCTGAGGCACCAACTGATAACCTATGGCTTGTTTGGTTTACAACTTCAAGATTTAAATAAGAACTAAGAACAGTTCAAGCTCAATATTGTGCACTAGTATAAAGATCTACCACCAGCCATGATTTTACGTCTAAATATGTACGTACCACCTGCCTCTGTTTTCATTACTCCGTGTGACCTCATGATAAGAATGAAAACTTTCTTTAAATCCTCCAAGCAAAACCTTTTTACCCCCAGATGACCCTCAAATTTCGGCATGAAGTAAAACTCTGAATATTTATATCCTAAAGTTCTGAAAATACCCATGGGATTTTTTAGCCTTTGCCATCTCTATCATGCGCCAGCTTCATTCGACCATTGGGACTCTTTTATGGAGAAAATTACACAGGATATAGAGAGTCCAGTAATTCTGAGGGAAAAATGCAATATCAGTTCATGAGATTGCGACGTCCGGATATTGGAAATATTGACAGATGCAGAAGATAATAAGACACTCGTATTTGTCATGGGGCTCCAGATTTCCGGCCAGCAGCAACGCGGGAGAAGCGGTCTAATTAGAGTTTTGGAAGGACGCAGGCACATTTTTGCTGCGTCCAGAGATGGCCAAACTGCTGAGTACTCACCGTCATGCTGTGCTTTAAAGATGCCGCATATTGCATACCTGCACGGCTCGAGAAGAGCTGCAATAAGAAAATGTAGAAAACATTTCTCATTTTCTGGTTGAAGAGACATTTAGCGACTTCTGCAATTCACTTTCATCCTTCAATAGAGAAACTCAGAGAGGATTGGAGCCAAACTTCCCTCTTCTGGATCTCATGGCCTGAGACGGCGTTAAAAGCCCGTGGAGAAGGACACTAAATTAAAACTAGGAACCCTCTTACATCATCGTGACTGTCACGATGACGATAATGGAAAGTAAAGAAAGCATTTCACCATTATTTACAGTGCTGTTTTAACAAAGCTTTGCTCGTTGGGAAACGAATGCCCAGAGTACAGTTTTACGAAGATTTTTAGTCAATTAACTGCTCGTGACATCTCCAGCAACAAACAACAAAACAACTAGCTGAATATGATGAAAATGGACTGGTCGGGCGTGGTAATTTAAACCGTGAAAAATAATCTCTGAAACTTAACACTACATATTGGATTGCAGTCGGTAACTGCTAAATGCACGACTTGACGCCACGCAACACGAATATTTTCCGCCGTTCCTCGCCGTGAATGTCCAGCAATCAAAACATTTAACCTTCTGAGGTCAAAATGGCTTACAAATTGTATCACGAACTCCAGTTTTTATGGGTACACTACAACACATACTATCTCACACAGTTCCAGAATTAAGAGAACATGAATAATTCATTCGAGCTACATTGTCCACCGTTCTTAAAAGTGATATCTTTATGGGTCAATATGCTGACTGAGGTGATAGGGTATTTTATGGATTACATTATCTAAGTGACCATTTCACAATAACAGTCCCATGATTATTGTTCAGTAACTACGCAGTGACGAATGCTCATTGATCACTCAGTAACAATTGTTCAGTGTTGAGACACTTCCAGCTGATCAAGCAGAATTCAGCCCCGCAATAAGACCAAGCCATTTTTTTTAGTTTCGCTTGCATTTGTAGCGACGTGTGCACGCATCTGACCGCCAGCAGGCACCACAATGGAACCAAGGCCTAGCTCTACTTCTTCATTAACGAGGCTCGCCGCTCCATTCCAGCTGGTCAAACCCAAGTGCCAACGACAAACATTGCACGGCTCCGTACTTCGTTACTGCTAGATTGAGTTCTGCATGCCAGAGTTACAAACAAAACACGAAAGGAAATAGTATTTTGATTTGCGAAACTCGTATCACCTAATGTGAGATTCGTGAAATTGTCAAAACTCAACCAACCATGATAGAGAAAGCAATCAAATTTTCAACATCATTGTTAACAATTTATAATTCAACTGTTTTCCTACAGCCCAGCGTAGTATATTAAACAGAATGTTCTCGAATAAATACGAGCGTTGCTAGATATACTACTAAACGATGTACTTGAACAATTTCAACAGCTTTTCTTGCATCCTGGGATTGATGTTAGCAAAATATTTTGTCGATGACTCACCTGGCTGGAAAATTGGAATTGCAGCCACAATCAAAACTCGGCATCTGAATTTGTGTTGGGACTTCGAATTAACATTCAGGTTGCCACAGAAGTTTCGATTGAAGTCCGCAGTCGCTCTCGAAATTAGGCTTCCGCGTAGCGTTTGATTTGAAAGCCGGAAATTTTGAAATAAAAGTTCATAAATACAAACTTTCAGTTGCCATGTATGAGCCATCAGGATAACGTGAGTGTTATTTAGGTAAAAATAAATGCCGAACACCACGAGAGATATAAGTGAAATTTTTAAACGAATTTCATGAAAAAACAGAAACGAAGAACATGCTACGATTCGAATCAAGGAATTTTGATAATTTCATCTTTTTTACAGGATCAAGAATAATCTTTAACTAAAAGCATAATTGATGTTGGTTTTGCAGGACTTAAAAAACAGAATCTCCCTAATCATTGCGCAGCAATTGAAAAGTATTTTGACAGTCGTCAATGGAAGTAGGCGAGTTTCGAACCGTTGCAACACCTAGTGCAGCTTTTTTTTCATGTCATTTATGTAACTTTCAGGAAGCTGGTTATTCTTTTTGATACTTATTGCTTCACCCAGTCTAACTTTTTTGTCGAGGCGTTTATGATTTTAGCTGCCCAAGTTTATCTTCTGCAAGGAGTGGCTGAAATTGTATATGCAACAGAAAAAGTTAAAACTAGGAGTTACTTGCTCACACTATGAGGGCAGCGCCACAAACTTTATGAGCTTTATTTGCTGAAAATACTAATTGGACCCAACGCTGTTGTTAGTTCAAGTTTGTTCTGTGAAGTTTCGTCGGTAATTTCAAATCTCTCTGTGAGAAAATGAACAATTGAACTTGATAGAACTTCAACTTCCTTAAAAAAATTAAATCATTGACTTTCATTTTCACTTCCTAGAAATTGTATGGTAATTTTTAGAAGGAATGAGTCAATCCTAGTCAAGTTCAAATTAATCCAAGTCAAGTGTAAATTAATCCAAGTCAAGTTTAAATTGATCCGGTCAAGTTAAAATTCATCCAACCCTAAGTTGAGTTGAGAATTGACATATACACTCGTTAATTTGAGAGTTTTTTGCGTTAAATATGTATCCATTGGATGTGATGAACGAGACAATCGTTTTTCCTTTCAGCGAGGAATACATAAAATTTCCGCCGGTGTTGCAATCTAAAGATAAGCTGTCATAAACTGTGCTAAGTCTACAGCATCAGGAGACAGAGTGTGATTCAGATCTTTGAGCGGCGTATAAGACGCAAGTCAATTATAAAAAATTTCGTATTATACTATTCATTAAAGTTGTTTTAAAATTCTACACTAATGGCAGTGTCCATCCATTCAAATACTTATTTTCAAATCGTAATTTTATATAACCCATAGTAGTATCTGTCTAAAAAAGCCTTTTTAAATGTAAAATGTAACCCATTTTTCAGAAGCCTTGATGGAAGTTTTAAACCCATAAACTCTTACAAATTCGACACTCTTCACTCCAGGAAGTCACCACATAACCTTTTGCATTTTGAGCCTCTATCAGCAGCGTCTTGGAGAATCGGCACAGAACGATAGGCACTCCATTTTTCAACTCTCTTCTACACGGCACAATTTGTTTATCTCCGTACTTTACCCAGGGAATTTTCTACATTTGAGTTTCGCACAGAGATCGTACGCCATGTCAGCTGAGTAGAAGTCAACCTCTGCGCGGCCTGCGTTGGGCAGCCGCTGATCCTTAGAGCCTCCACTGCACCTGCTCCCAATGCGCCGCAGACCCGTTGGTTCAGATGTAAGTTGAACTCTTACAAACTTGTCTTCCATGTCGGACGTGGTCAACACTTGACTAGCTTCGGTGAACCTGGGTTAGGGTTAACAGGCTGATGATGTGGGTTTTTCCCGAGCTAAGCAATAGCATTGTTGCTGTATTGGGGCCAGGATACGTACTCCCTGATTAAATAGGTGAAAATAATCTATAGGTGTGCCAATTGTACTTCGAATCTTTATTTTGCGATAGATAAGATTTACTTCGAATTTTCCAAGACTATTATACTCATTTGAATGTATAACATGGATGAAACTACCTGTGTAAAAAGTATAGCCAATTGATTTGGGGTTCAAATTGGCTTGGGGTTCAAATTGGCTTGGGGTTCAAATTGGTTTGGGGTTCAAATTGGTTTGGGGTTCAAATTGGTTTGGGGTTCAAATTAGTTTGGGGTTCAAATTGGTTTGGGGTTCAAATGGGTTTGGGGTTCGAATTGGTTTGATTTTGGGAGTTCTGGCTCTTTAGCGTGTGTGTGGAACTCGGCGAGTTGGGAGGTTGTGCCGTCTGCTTCGCTCAACCCTGTTTCTTCTTTTTCAGACGTCAGCTGTCAAACCGGCCCGCCACCCCAGGTGCTCTACATTCTCGCCGCCTACCCTCAAGCTTTTAACACTAGTTTAACATGAGTATCTATTCGTGCAATTAAATCTATTTATTCGTAATTCTATAATGAAATCATTTAACTTAATTTTTTTCTGTATGCTTATAATTGTATATGAATGTACGGAAAGTCTATTACGGAAAAATTACGGAAAATTTTTTCAATACGGCGCTGTAGACAGGATACCTAGGCGGCACTGCGTGGGTGTTGAGCTTCCTGGGTTGGCGGCTGGTGGACGTGGCCGTGCGGAATTTTTTTGAGTAAAACTTTATTATTATGTTAACTTGTGATTTTTGTCGTGAATACATGTAGGTTTGTTTGTTAGAACTCAAATTTCGAAATTGTGATAAAATTTCCAGAGGTTATTCTGTGTTAACGGAGACGGAGAAGCAAACTCGCATCTTGAAGCTTAACCGTTTGGAGTCTGAGGTGACTAACTTTGACTATAAAGTGGCTTCCTTGCTGTGGGAGTCTGGCGTCAAGGATGTGAAATTTGATGAGGAATTAGAGTCCTGCGAATCTTATAAAGATAAAATCTTAGAATCTAAAAGCTTGTTGAGAGTTGCTTTAATTGCTGATGATGGAGGTGTTGCTTCTCAGCCTCCGACTGTTAGCAGACTTGAATTACCTGAAGTGCCGTTGTCTAGTTATGCACATGCACCAAATGAAAGTTTGCAGCATTTTCTCAGGGGCCTTGAGGGCATTCTCAACAAGTATTCGTCGACTAGTCATGATAAATACATTTTCCTAAAGCGTCAATTGAAAGGCGAACCATTGTCTCTGGTGAATTCTTTGAGTGTCTCTGAACAGTCATATGAAAACGCTAAGGATTTGTTGACTAAAGCATTCGCCTCTGAAACTGTCCAAAAATTTGAGGTGATTAGGCGTCTCGCTATGTTGAATTTGTCGGCAGGTGGTAACCCTTTTGAGTTCGTCAGTGAAATGAGGGTAATTTTGGACGCTTTTGCTGTGCTTCAGCTAGATGTAGAGACCATGCAGCAGTATTTTGTATGGAATGCTATGACCAGTAGTTTGCAGACTCAACTTCTTAGTATATGTAATAATAATTAACCTAATCTTGAAGAAATTCAAGACAACATTTTTGAAGCTATCGAGAGATGTAAAGAAATTGAAGCTAATGTTGGTGGTGCGAAAAGTAGAAGTGTTGACCCTAAAAATTGCCACATTCTGCAGAACCTGACCTATCATCTTTTGCGGCGAATGTTCAGTATAAGCCCAAAATAGAGCCAAAGAGCAGCGTTGTGAAGTTCTGTAGTTTGTGCAGTGAACGAGGCCGCCCTAAAGTTACGTCGCACCTTACTAGAGTGCAAAAAGTTTGAATCTCCTGAAGCCAAGGTTGCTCGTCTTAAATCGCTAAATTGTTGTACACGTTGCGGGTTTGCCAGTCATTCCACGCAGCTATGTTCATTTAAATTTAGCAGGCCCTGTTTCAAGTGTCAGCGTAATCATATGGCTTTCTTGTGCACTAGTGAAAGTTCAAATCATGGTCAAGTTAACGCTAAGCAAAAAGCCGGTGATCATGCTAATGTAAATTTATTCACGGGTACGGTGTGGACTAGCGCTGTGGAGGTTGGCGAACATTCCTTAATAACTACTTTTACTACGAAAATTCATAACGTACAGATACGGGCTATGAAATATTCAGGCTGTCAGCCTAATTTTATCTTATCAACAGATGCGAAAAGAGCTAAATTTGAATGTTGTGCGTTCTAGAATTCCAATAACTGTCAGTGGTTTCAATGATTCACGTGAGTTTGTTACCGACATTGTGGAAGTTCCTTTTGAGACGAATAAAACCTTACGAAAAATAGAAGCTGTGTGTGTCCCTGAAATTAGGCTCAATGTGAGGTTGCTGGGTCTGCCTGTCATAGCTGCAGAATTTGAGAAGAAAGGCGACAAATTAGCTGACTCTTTGTTGACTATTTCAGACACATTAACAGGCTTGCAGTTCATGCTGGGCACAAACGATTCTGATATATTGATTGAAGAACAAATTAAATTCGGTGACCCCATTCCCTCGGTGTTTGAGGATACTGAAGCAGGAGTGCTCCTCTTTGGTAATCTGGCAAGGCTCCGTGAGAACTTGAACTTGCTTCCGCTTTCGGTGTCTTGACAGACGGCAGATCTCTCAAAGATAGCCAGATCGGTAAAATCTAGTACTTGTAATGGTTGTGTGAATTTCTCGGCATTTGTTGTCTTAAATGATGCGGGGGAAATTTTGGAGAAAAACTTGCAATTAGCCACAGCCGAAGCTTTGGATTCTTGCTATCAGAGAGTGGTAGACTGTGATGAGTACAGTGACCCGGAAGCTCACAGAGAAAATGATGAAGTGGTTAATTTTGTGCTACATGGTAGCAATAGAGAGGAATTTTCACTGTTCCCTTTACCACGTTTTACTGGTGCCGAATTGTGTCATCATTATTTGTATCGTAAAGGGAACCGTCTACAGACAAGGATTTGATCAGGACTACTTGCCTATAACAAGTATTCCAGCTCACCCGCGCCTTCCCGAGGTGGTACTGTTAGTATACCCACTTGGAGTTGTAACTCATTACATAGTGTTTATGTAAATTGTCAACACAGTGTTCATCAGATAGTTATTGGAGTGTTGTCAGTGGGTAGAACCAACGTGGGGAGCGCCCACTAACATCTGGGTCTTGTATTTTTAGTTTTGTGTGATTATCTTAAATTGTTCTGTGCTCGAAGTGTGAGAAAACCTGGCCCCCTTGATTTATCAAGGGGACCCGCCCCAAATAGAATTAACGATTCAAAATGAGTGAAGAATATTCAGCGGGTCCTCAACGAGGATTAAAGGAAGACTTGCAACAGTTGTGCAACGAAGGAACCAAAGGAGGGGAGCGAATGAGCAAGAATGCAAGTACTAAGAGAAGGATCGAAAAAGCAATAGATTCAATGCTCAATGGACCTAGTGAAGAAAATGAGGAAAGTATGCCTGCTGGCTTAAGTGCCACGGAGATAATGAAAATTGAGAAGCAGTTGGCAGAAATCGAAAAAGCGGTGTTGTCGGCTCAGTCTGGCGCTCCAGCAAACGTGAAAATACCAGGACCAGATAACAGAAAAGCTGCAAGAAAAGAGAGAAGGAAATATGTCCCTTTCATGCTTACTGAGAAGAACTTTCCTAGGTACTTCTCCGTCATGTTCGGCACTGGAAAGAAGAAGACAGTGAACCCTTTTGACATCATTAAAAGCATCGAAGAAGTGACTGGCTCTAAACCAAAGAGGATTTTCAGCATGAGCCGTGAAATGATGATGGTGGAGGTGCGAAGTGCAGAGCAAGCAGAGAGGATTGTTGACCTAACGGGTGTGGAGGGTGCACTTTGCCAGACTGCCGAGAACAGCCGATTTAATCATTCAGTAGGCCTCATCTACATCAACGACTTAACGGATACCGAAGAATTCAAAACTGGACTCCATGAACAATACAACGTTGAGGAAGTTACAAAAGCCACCTTCATTAAACCAAGATATCCGGAGACCCAAGCCTTCCTTATAACTTTCAGACAACCGACCGTCCCATATAGCATTTACATTCCAGGGGAAAGGCAAGACACTAAAGTGTATCCATTCAAAAACAAACCGATGATGTGCTTTAACTGTCAAGCATATGGGCACACTGCCAAGCGCTGTCGCAACACCTCAGCTGTGTGCAGGAAGTGCACTGAGGCGGGGCACACCTCTCTGAACTGCACGTCTGATCAACTGAAGTGTCCTCACTGCGGGGGTCCTCATTCTGCTGGAAGCATCTTGTGTGCGAGAGAAGTGGAGGAAAGAAGTTTGCTGGCGATAATAGAAAATGAAAAAGTGACCATGAGACGAACAAAGCAAATTAGAGAAGGTACAAGTGAGATCGAGCAAGTGCAACAATTCAACAAATTTATCACCCACTTTGACTGTAAGATGAACGAAGCTCACAGGCGGAAGATGTCGCCGTGGCTCCTGGAAAGGTGCATCTCTGAGCATCTTGGCAGCAAACCTAAAGCGATCAGATCTCGCAACAAGACAGTATTTACAGTGGAAGTAAATAACGCAACACAGAGCCAAAAGATGAGGCAGCTGAATCAACTGAACCAATTACCCGTCTCCGTGGAAGAGAATCTCAACTTTGCTGTCCAAAAGGGGCTTGTATACATTTATGAGTACGACTTAAACAACTTCGAAGAATTCAAAAAAGGTCTTTTGGAGAACTGCATGAGGCGTGCAAGATTCGATTCCCGCAACCTGGATAAAACCTCGAAACCAATTAGCCAAGCCCATTCTAATGCCATTCAGGCAACCCATAATTCCAGAATGCATCGACGTACCAGGGGAGCAAGCCAAATCTAAAGTATATGAGATGAAACCAAAACCTATTTTGTGCAAGAAATGCCAGGAATACGGTCACGGGACAAAGTACTGTAAAGGAGAACCAATTTGCTCAAGATGCAGTTCAGTTGGTCACAGAATTGACGATTGCAAATCTGATGCAATAAAGTGTCACCTTTGCGGGGAGCAACATATTACTGGTGCGAAAGTTTGCAGGATCAGAGCAATCGAGGAGGAAATTTTGATGATTCAGAAAAGGGAAAGAATTTCTTATTGAAAAGAAGACAAGGAAACGACGTCAGAACCCCAGCGAAGCAGGAAGAAAGTCGGAAAAACCAATGAAAGGGACGAAAGGAGGAGTAGGCTGTCGTCCATGAGTGAAGGGGAAGAGCCAATGAGAACGGAAGTGGTTTGTGAAAGCCCCCAGACAGGAAGACTTTGCACCACAACAGTCAACCTTGACTGCGCTACAGCTGCACCTGGGAAAGAGAGAGAATCCAGAAGAAGAGAGACGAAAAGGATTTTTGATGAGTATACTCGGGAAGTGCAAGGAAGAACAGAAGAGGCGGACCGAGATAATTACGAGGAGGAACTAAGAAGGGCAAATTGTTCCAGACCAAGAGAAAGAGCAGGACGGCAGAGACGTGGAGCCTCAAGAGAAGAGTACAGGAGATCGCCGAGGGGCAAAGAAGAAGGGAAGAAGCTTGAGCGACGGACACGTGAAGAAAGTAAGCGCAAGTGGAGGTAATGGCACAAGAATAGATTGTATTCATTCAGTGTAATGCACAGGGTATGGCGTCATCTAAAGAAGACGTCATTAACCTCGTTGATACCTTTAAGCCTGCAGTGTTAGCTGTGCAAGAGATTTTTTATGGTAACGATTTCAAATCACCTCTTGTAGGATACAACGGTTACTGCAAACAAGGCCATAATAATCACAGGTTCCATGGAGGAGTAGCGTTGTATGTCCACTCATCGCTGCCCACACAGGAGATCCAAATCCAATCATCGGTCCAAGTAA
>JACJUY010005294.1:10635-20885 GCA_014220935.1 Platorchestia sp. MABIK | reverse complement strand
AAAACAGCTGGAGAGAGTATGTCTCGACTCTCAACACAAACACACCGAGCAGCAACATCTGGTACAATGTTAACAGAATTCGTTTCCGAGCAAAAAAGCAAATGAAAATACTTAATGATGGAGATGCTCAATTCTTTTCTGTGAGTGAAATAGCAGAAAAATTAGCAGAAACATTCAAAACCGTATCCAGCGACAGTAACTACTCAGACGAATTTAAACTATACAAACAACTGACAGAACAAACTCCAATCAACCTCATGAGCGACAACAGTAAATCTTGCAATGAGCCCTTCACCATGCTGGAATTAACATCGGTCATCAGGAGCAATAGAGTTACAACGCCCGGACCAGACAACATCAGCAACCTCATGATCAAGAACATGCCGGACAACGCTCAACACTACTCACTACTTACTGAAGGTATACAACCTGCTGTGGGTTAAAGAATTTGTCTTTCAACCATGGAAAGAAGCAATTGTAATCCCAATCCCAAAACATGGCAAGGACTACAGCAACCCGATTAACTACCGACCCAATTCTTTGACCAGTTGTCTATGTAAAACCTATGAAAAAATTATAAATAGAAGACTAATGGAATATCTCGAGAATTATAAAATATTAACTGACATTCAGTGTGGCTTCAGGAAAAATCGAGCGACGATAGATCATCTCGTGAGGTATGATACATACATAAGGAAGGCGTTGGCCTGTGATGAAACTGTTATGGTGGTATTTTTTGATCTGAAGAAGGCATATGACACAACTTGGCTCTACGGAATAATAAGAGATCTTGCGACTCCAGGCTCGAAGGGAAGTTTACCGAAATTTGTGGTAGAGTTTCTGAAGAGCCGGACATTTCGGGTGAGAGTGGAAGACGTAACGTCCTCTTCAACTGAGCTTGCTACAGGAATACCGCAGGGTAGAACATTGAGTGTGACTCTTTTCGCTATCAAAATAAAATCATTGGCAGAGGAAATCCCGGAGGACATTTTCAGTTCCTTGTTTGTGGACGACCTTCTCATGTACGCAAACTACGACAGCATCAAAGTTCTACGAACCTTGCAGTCAGCAATAGACCGAGTTAGTTACTCATTGGGCCAGGTACAACGGGTTCAGATTTTCGCCTACAAAGACTACAGCAATGCAGTTCTACAGAAAAAATGAACCTATGCTGATTCCAACGTGAAAATTGGGGGACAACACTATTCCCATGGTTGAAAGCTCCAAATTTCTTGGACTCCATTGGGACCAGAAACTCAACTGAATCACGCATATTCACAAGGTTCAAGCCAAATGCAGTAAGGATTTAAATTTAATGAAATCAGTCTCTTCCTACACATGGGGCGCAGATCAGGAAATCTTGATGAGGTTGTATCGATCGCTCATCCGCTCCAAGATCGACTATGGCTGTATAGTTCATGGCTCTGCGATTGAAACGGCGTTGCGAGAACTGGATGTTGTGGTGAATGAGGCGATGCGGAAAAGCACGGGGGCGTTAAAGACGACACCGATAGCGGACTTGCATGTCATCTGCAATGAGCCTAGTTTAAAACTGCGAAGAAAAGACCTGCTGCTGAGATATTACTTTAAACTCAAATGTAATTTCCTAAATCCAGCATTAGGTTGCATCAATAACTCAAACCTGGAATTATTTTTTACCAGCCAGAAATGTCTTTCAGAACCGATTATCCAGAGACTTCGCTAGATCATCACCGAGTACAATATTCCAACACAACCAGTATAACCATCCTTCACACCTAAGTACTTTTCAAGGAAGCTACAGAGGCCTAAAATTGAGCAGCATATGGCAAACTGGAAGAAAACGGAAATGATGTCATCTGTAATGAAGCACATCCATCAAGAAAAAATCAGTAAATATAACAACTGTAAGATCATTTACACAGATGGCTCCAAGTCTCCGACAGGAGTTGGAGGAGCAGCAGTAATGGGAACTCTCATCAAAACTATCTCTTTACCAGTTGTTGCAAACATCATGACAGCAGAGCTACACGCGATCAGGCTCGCTATAAACAAAATAAAAGAAACACACTCTCGCAACTTTGGGATATGCAGCGACTCCATGAGCTCCATACAAGCAATCGACCACTACGCAGAAAACAATGAACTTATAAANGCAGCAGCATTGAGACCAGCCGAATTTGTATTGATTCCGTATCGAGATTGGTTCCCTGTAATAAGGAAGAGATCGTACGAGATCTGGAATAATGAATGACAAGAGGCGTTTAGAATCTTCAGAGCAATAAAAACATGTTCCGGAAGATGGAAGACGAGGGGCTGTAAGTTAAACCGCCAAGAAGAAGTCGCCATCAACAGGCTGCAACTGAACCACACGGCACTAACCCACAGCTACCTCTTGGACCCAGAAGCTCTTGGACAGAGACCTAGCTGTATGCGGATGGTGTGGAGTAGCAGTCCTGACAGTGAAGCATCTTTTGGTGGAGTGTACTGCGCTACAGCAAACTAGAGACAGAGTACTTCGACCAGTCACTGGAGGAAGCGCCAGTGTGGCTAAACTGTTATTTGACGGTGGACATATTCACAAAGTGCTGGAATATGTGAAAGAAGTAAATGTATTTGGCAATTTATAAGAACAAATAGAAAAGAACGGAGTTAACCCTATTGTACTGAACGGTTATTTGTAATGGTGACTAGCCGAGTTGTTAAAAAACTCATGAGACGGAAGTAGATGTGTACTGCTGACAGTATAAAAGTTAAATGTCCGAGCGTACTGTGCTGCTATCCTCGACGTTCGGTTGAGGGGGTCTCCAGCATGGGTAAGACGCTCGGCCGAAGAGAGGGTGGGTAGCTGGAGCCTCCAATGTGGGGTCCCAACTACTGCCTCTCACAAAATATTAGATGATATTACTGTGTCAAATCTCATCGCCATGATAAATGGCTTTTTCATACATAATGCGTCCCTGTCTCGTGAGGTGAACAATTCTTGGTCTTACAAGTGAGTCGCTCTTGAACAACTGTGGTGGTCGAATAATGGATCTGTGGCCGGGCGCGCTACGTTGGTACCTCGGGGGGTTTCAGCGCGAGTTAGGCGTCCGGCCATAAATGGGTGGGCAGCTGAAACCCCCTACGGGGTTTGGCTGCCCAGTGCGTTCGAATGTACTGTAGTATGTACAAAGTTGTAACGCGGAGACAATTGAAATCTTGATTTGTAATTAAAATCTTGGTGGTCAAATAATGTTGATGGTCAAATAATGTTGATGCACATCTCTTGCGAATAATTGGAAAAGTCTGATGGTTGTTAAATTATGTGAACTTCGGTGCGATGTAGTCTGAGTAACTGACTCGCTAGCAAACTAATGTTACGAATGGTTTTGTTGATCTGAATGAGCGAATGATAACTTTATGTAGGTAAATGCATGTGTATTGGAAGCAGTAGAAGGAAATGCTACTGAGAAGTTTAGTAAAAGTGTCATCTCGTAACTAGGAAAAGCATCTTTGGTAGAAATANAATGGATACACTTTAGTGTCTTGCCTTTCCCCTGGAATGTAAATGCTATATGGGACGGTCGGTTGTCAGAAAGTTATAAGGAAGGCTTGGGTCTCAGGATATTTTGGTTTAATGAAGGTGGCTTTTGTAACTTCCTCAACGTTGTATTGTTCCTGGAGTCCAGTCCTGAATTCTTCGGTATCCGTTATGTCAAACTCGTTGATGTAGATGAGGCCTAATGAACGATTAAATCGGCTGTACTCGGCAGTCTGGCAAGGTACACCCTCCACACCCGTTAGGTCAACAATCCTCTCTGCTTGCTCAGCACTTCGCACCTCCACCATCATCATTTCACGGCTCATGCTGAAAATCCTCTTTGGTTTAGAGCCAGTCACTTCTTCGATGCTTTTAATGATGTCAAAAGGGTTCACTGTCTTCTTCTTTCCAGTGCCGAACGTGACGGAGAAGTACCTAGGAAAGTACTTCTCCTCAGTAAGCATTAAAGGGACATATTTCCTTCTCTCTTTTCTTGCAGCTTTTCTGTTATCTGGTCCTGGTATTTTCACGTTTGCTGGAGCGCCCGACTGAGCCGACAACACCGCTCTTTCGATTTCCGCCAACTGCTTCTCAATTTTCATCATCTCCGGGGCACTTAAGCCAGCAGGAATACTTTCCTCATTTTCTTCACTAGGCCCATTGAGCATTGAATCAATTGCTTCTTCGATCCTTCTCTTGGTACTTGCAATCTTGCTCATTCGCTCTATCTCGCCAACAGCGCCTCCTTTGGTTCCTCCGCTGCACAACTGTTGCAAGTCTTCCTCTGATCCTCGTTGAGGACCCGCTGAATGTTATTCACTCATTTTGAATTGTTAATTTTATTTGGGGCGGGTCCCCTTGATAAATCAAGGGGGCTGGGTTTTCTCACACTTCGAGCACAGAACAATTCAAGATAATCACACAAAACTAAAAATACAAGACCCGGATGTTAGTGGGCGCCCCCCACGTTGGTTCTACCCACTGACAACACTCCAATAACTAACCTGATGAACACTGTGTTGACAATTTACATAAACACTATGTAATGAGATACAACTCCAAGTGGGTATACTAACAGTACCACCTCGGGAAGGTGTGGGTGGGCTGGAATACTTGTCATGAGCAAGTAATCCTGATCAAATCTTTGTCTGTAGACAGTTCCCTTTACGATACAAATAATGATAACACAATTCGGCACCAGTAAAAGTTGGTAAAGGGAACAGTGAAATTTCCTGTAGTTATGGCAGAATAAGGCGCTTGCCTTTTAGCTGATTGAGGGAATCAATTATAGGTTTCTTTAACAATAAAATCTACATTTCTGAGCGGGGCTTCTACTGAACTTGGTGATCTTGTCTAAACCCAGCTCATGGGAGGAGCATCATGACCTGATGTCGACGAAGCTAGCAAATAAGGCGACTGAGAGGCGGTCAAAGTAAGCGATGAACAAGCAAGTAGACTTTGAGGAAGTGTACTGGTTTCATCCGGCCACTTTTCTGATTCAATCCATCGTCTCTGAGCCAGCCCAATCGTTGCAACGACGCAGCACCTCTTGGATGGCTGACGCCTTCAGTTTTTTATCTTCATCATACCCGACTGCAGCAAAAGCATCTGATGAATTGAAATGCATTAGTAAATATTAACTGTGCGAATGAAAACAAAATAAAATAAATTACCATTTGCCGAATGACTGTTCCAACTACCACTTTGTTCGGAGCAAGCCAGCCAGGCGCAACATTTGGCCCATCTGGCTTTGGCTGCAATCAGAGAATCAGTCGATTAACCTAACCCTGATCACAACACTTAATATCGGTAACCTATTGGACAGCTGGGAGTTAAGTTTTTGATAATTCATTTTTATAGGAAACTTTGAACTCATTTGGCTTTTAAATTTGAATCAAATGATGTTCTGTGGATAAAGAAAAACTGATATTAAAACGTAACATTGAGGACTGACTTCCATGCTATGCTCAAATATATTGAAGAATAACCAATTCTTGAACGAAAAAACAGATTAGTCATATTAGCATTATATTATTGATTCTGCCCACTGCAATGATAATACGTTTTCAAACGTTGCAACCGATCTGCCAGTAGTTTTAAAAAATTTGGATCAATAAATCCCTTTATTTGCATCACTATGACGAAAGATAATTATTAGTTAGTTTATGCCTTCCTATCCACAGAAAAATAAATGCGATCCAAAGAGAGGAAGGAGGAAGGCACCATTTAATATGGAGTTAAGGGCACGCGGAATTAATGCAGCAGGAGCATAGAAACGATAAGTTGAGTAAGAAGTTCATGAAGGAAAATCGAAGTTCAAGAAGAAAGTAGTAGGTGCTGAAAAACAGGACAGCAGTGAACCGAGAAAAGAAGGTCCTTAACATAACAAAAGCATTATAGTTCAACAAACAGAACGCCTAGCTAGCTCTTAGCTTGGGCCCTCACATTTTCCCCCTGGGAGAGCTAATTCATAAAGATTCAATAGTCGTATCCCCCGGAAGGGGTATTACTATAACGGAATGCTAGATAAGATATTAGTCAGATATCACGTTAGTTTAAGACTCCCCAACAGCTAAAACGAGCGTTTCGATGAGAGGAAGGCGGGAGGCACCATTTAGTGTGGAGATAAGGGAACGCGGAATCTACGCAGAAAGGACATGGAAACAGTAAGTTGAGAAAGAAGTTCATGAAACAAGATAAAAGTTGAAGAAGACAGTGGTAGGTGCAGAAAAACAGGACAGCAACGTACCGAAAACTGGTGGTCCTTAACATTACAGGAACATTCTATTCTAACAAAAAAGGCCTTCGTAACTCTCAGCTCGGGTCCTCACACATTTTCCCCATGGGAGTGTTAATTCTTAAACAACTTAAAACAATTTAAACAATTAATTTACCACAGGTGTTACAGAGGTAGAATGTTACTTAGGTCTAGTACAATGATCAAATTTACGTATAGCTATCTGTGGGCCCGAACAAGTTCAGCGACTTCTAGGGCATCCTACCATCACATTATTCTAAGGTGTACAATAAAGTTTAATCTAATTCACTTAACCTAGTTTCGCATTTGACTGATCAATGAGATAATCAATTCGATATTTGTTGTTTCATTTTACGAAATAGGTAATATGGACTATATTCAACAGTCTATTTGATAAACGATTTAAGAGCAGACTGAAGATCGGCGATATTTCCAGTGGCAAATTACATCATCAGGATCAGACATGAGGGAGGCAAGATTTGACTTGGTGATCTTACACGACTAGTATTCTGATAGGATGTGAGACTCAAGATTTAATTTGAATACCTTGTAGGAATTACTTTCACGGATCTCCTCAGGTATTGAGTTCCAAGTTTAGTTCCAACAAAGAGGATACTGTGTTGCGACCGGGCTTTAGAATAATTTGGAAGCATGAATTTACTTCTATTCCGGGTTAAATGGTCGTGATGACCAGTTTGCGCAGTTAAAAATTGTTTTAGGCTATTGTCGCCATCATTTGCTAATGTTTTGTAAATGAAATTACAAATGGAGATTTTGTAAAGATCCGAAAGTTTAAGTATTTGTAAATTTTTGAATGAATCATTTGTGTGAGCATTGTATTCTAGGTTCTTTACCACTCTGATGGCTCTTTTTTGCTGAATAAATATTTTATTGGTTTTATTTTTATCAGTTCCGTGCCATGCTTCTATTCCGTATTGCAAGTATGGTGAAATGAGCGTTCGGTAGAGCATTTGTAAAGCTGATTCAGGCAGGAAATGTTTTACTTTATTTAGGATTCCGATGGATTTTGATAATTTAGAACTAATGTGAGCGATGTGCTCTTTGAACGTCAGATGTATATCTATTATGATGCCCAGAAATTTACATGAGTTGGTTTCTTCGATTTCACCTTCGCCAATTTGAATGCGTGGGAGAGATATATTTATCTTATATGCGAATGTAATATATTTTGTTTTATCGATATTAAGGCTTATTTGATTAGCTTTAAGCCACAATGAAACCTTATGAAGTTCATTATTTATACTCTCCGCGATCATAGTGGGATTTTGGTCTGGAAGGACCGCAGAAAACGTACTGTCATCGGCAAAAAGTATGAATATAAAAAATGATGTAGATTTAATAATATCATTGATAAAAATCAGAAATAGGAGAGGCCCAAGAACAGATCCTTGTAGAACTCCATGGCTAATCGTTAGTGGGTCCGATTTTGCGTCGTCAATTACAACGTATTGCTTCCGATTTGTTAGGTATGATCTGAACCAATCATGAGCAACTCCTCGAATGCCATAACAGTGTAGTTTCGAGAGTAATATGTTATGGTCCACGCAATCGAATGCTTTTCGAAAGTCAAGAAATACAGAGAAGACAAGCTTTCCTTCATCTACATTTGAATAAAGGAATTGTAAATGATTTAATATTGCCTGTGTTGTTGATTTTGTGCAACGAAAGCCGTATTGTTTATCATAGAGAAATGATTTTTGTTCAAAATACGAGTACACTTTTTTATACACAATTTTCTCGAATACCTTGCTAATAATTGGTAGCACGGAGATAGGTCGATAATTGTTTACACAGGCTTTTTCACTATTTTTAAAGATAGGGGTTACTCTAGCAACTTTGAGGGAGTTCGGGAAAGTGCCTAGAAAAAGAGACTGGTTAATAATGTTGGATATCAACGGGGCTACAATATCTGCAATAATTTTAAGTACTTTAGTCGGAAATGCTTGTAACCCACTCGATTTATTTTTCAAGTTGTTTATGCACGCAATTACATCGGAAGAGTTGGTAGGCGTAAAGAAAAAGGAGTTGTGTTCTCGAAGATGATTCATGTATTCCAGGTGATCAGTAGGTTCACTTGGAATACCATCAGCTATAGTTTTCCCTACGTGTACGAAGAAATTGGTAAAGAGCTTAGCCATTTCTTTCTTATCATGGTATTTTACATTATCTTGAACAATATATTCAATTTTCTTTTTATCGGTGTTATTCGGTTTACAGCAAGAGTTAAGGAGGCGCCAAGTCTTTTTAACGTCAGCTTTAAATTGAGTAAACTTGAGCGTAAATTAGCTCTTTTTTGATGTTCTTATCTGATTTGTCAAATAGTTTCTGAATCGGTTATATGTTTCTCTAGATATTCGCCCTTCGTAAAGGAGGACTAGGTACGCTTGACGTTTCTTTGTATTTATTACGATGTCTCCAGTAATCCAGGGCTTTTGTTAATTTTTCGGGGTAAATGTTACGAGTTACAATTGGGCAACAGTGATTGTATGCGAACATTATAGTTTCAGTCAACTTTACTACTGTTTCATCAATGCTCGTTGCATCATTGTGTAGAGGGATGTGCAATGTTGGCATTGATTCTTCTAGAACGATGCGCATTTCTTCTAAATTTGATGCGTTTACTTTACGATATGAGTAAGTTTCAGCCCGTGGTCCGGTGCAAGTAATATAGACATTTTTCTTAACAAGAAAAACTGGAAAATGATACGATAAGTCAGAAGTAATTATACCAGCAAGAAAATCAGTTGGGTCTGTCATAAAGATATTGTCAAGCAGCGTTGCACATTCTGAGGATATTCGAGTAGGCTTTGTGATGATCGGAAGGAAGGATTTAGACTGAAAGGCATTTAGGAAATTAGAGATTGGTTCATAGCTTTCATGTTTCAGTAAATCATAATTGAAGTCATCGCATATTATTATGTCATTGTATAAGGACCTGTTGAACTGAGAAATAATACGATTTAGCTCATCCAGGAAGGATATAGGACAGGCAAAAAGAGGCCTAAACACCGTTCCAAGCACAATTCGTTTACCATCTCTAGACAGTTCTACGAAGAGTGATTCTATATGATCCCGATTCATTGTTGCACTTGCTATGGTTCTCGAGTCTATGGGGTTAGATATATATGTACTGATGCCTCCGCCTCGCTTGTTTTTTCGTAGCGAATGGTAACTATGATAATTTTCAAATCTAATCATGTCTTTGGTTGAGTCATCTAGCCAGCTTTCGGTGAAGCTAATCACGTCTAGGTTATACTTAAGTTCAGAAATAGTACATTGTATCTTTTCCATTTTTGGATAGAGTGACCTACAGTTCCAACACAGGAGTGAGAAATCCTGGCGAGTTATTCGTACAATTTCATTGAATTTTGAAATGTTAGTATACCTACACTCCTGAGAGTCGTTTAGGTTTGGATATATTCTGTTCAAATGATTGAGATCTGGGTCAATATCTTCGAATACATCAGTGTGATCAGTCATTCTCATAGATACAAGAGTTGTATCCCCCCGAGGGGAAAGATATTAGTTAATGAACGAAAAGAACTGTATGAGCTTACACGAACCTTATATTAATTGACAGGTGGAATGCTCCTTGAAAGAGATTTTCGTCCGTTGATGAGTTTGTCCTAACCCAGAGTCGGACATTTTCAAGGCCACACCACCGTCATGACGAGCTGGTGACGTGCAGACTGAAGCCCACACATCGCTGAGGCTTCGTCATCTATAAATTAAATATAGAATGTAATTGTATGTGATAAATCGAAATAAAATGCTCACCCCATTCTGGGAACTGCCTAATTACAAAGAAAAAAAGAAAAGAAAAAAAGAAAAACATTTATTTCCAATAGAGTACAAACATAAACTGTCAATACATTGGTTTTTAAAACACCTTAACCTAATAGCATCCTTAATTGATAATAACACAGTGGTATTGGGATACCCGTGTAAAATGTTGAATCAAAAAATGAT
>JACJUY010005293.1:50252-61651 GCA_014220935.1 Platorchestia sp. MABIK | reverse complement strand
GTTGTGCTGTCGTGTTGTTGTGTTATTGTGTTGTTGTGGCGTTGTGTGTTGTTGTGGTGTTGTGTGTTGTGGTGTTGTTGTGTTGTTGTGTTGTTGTGTTGTTGTGTTGTTGTGTTGTTGTGTTGTTGTGTGTTGTGGTGTTGTGTGCTGGTGTTGTGTTGCTGTGGTGTTGTGTTGTTGTGGTGTTGTGTTGTGGTGTTGTGCTGTCGTGTTGTTGTGTTATTGTGTTGTTGTGGCGTTGTGTGTTGTTGTGGTGTTGTGTGTTGTGGTGTTGTGTGCTTGTGCTGTGTTGCTGAGGTTCGGATATTTTTCTCGTAACATAACGTCATTTTTTTCATTGTCGTCCTAGAATTGCAATCATGTGTTAGAAATTGTTTTTCATCTTATCAACCCGAGGAAAAAGAATGAGTAAGTGGAGTGCGGGATCATTGAAAGTAATTTTACTCAAGCCTCTTCTACATGTTTTCTTTGTTTTTGAAAATCATCGTGCGAGCTGCACAAACTCTGGTGAAAACACGCAAGTGCCGGACCGGAGTCGAACCGGCATTTAAACCAGCTTCGTGATACCAGCATTAAAGTGTGGTACTTAACCGACAGAGTCATGAAAAAGCCAACTGTACATAGGTAAAAATGTCAAAAATAATTTAGAAATAATAGTTGCGGCTGTCATAGCAGTCGCAGAAGCAACAGCAAGTGAACTGGTGTTCGCACTATGAAGATTAGCTTTAAACAACAAAGAAAACACCGGCAACACGAATCATGGCAACAATAACAATGATCTCAACAAAAACAATGATATTAATCACAACAGTGACAATAATAACCGAAGCAACAATTAAAATCACCAAAATCAAAACCATGGTAACAATAAAAATAGTCAGATGAAAATACCTATCAGAAAATATAGAACGAAAATCAAATGAATGATTTTTTCACAATTTTCGCCGCCACAGCGGTACATCTGGCAACGTATTTTGTTCTACCAATTTGGCTCGCATTATTGATGCTTTATTAGCGAAAATCATCGAAATTTATTTGAACGAAGCTCAAAATTGGGGAATCTTATCGTTAGGCAAAACAAAGCGCAGCGCAGCCAAATCAGCAGAAAAAATTCATATTCCGCCATCACGATGAAATGGTTTCAACTTTCAGCCCTTGAAGAATAAAATGAGTGGAAGGAAGAGTACAACGTAAACAACCACCACAACAACAGCAGCAAGAAGAGCAACAAGAAGAGCAGCAACAACAACAGAAAGAAGAGTAACAAGAAGAGCAGCAACATCAATAGCAGCAACAGCAGCAACAACTTCAGCAACAACAGCAGCAACAACAACAGCAACAACAATAGCAACAACAGCAGCAACAACAGCTGCAGCAGCTGCAGGCGGTGTCACATCCTGCCACGGCCGCAGCTGCCCAGGAATGTGCCTGCGCTGCTGCTGCATTTGTGCGCCGGTGTTGCCAGCTCCCTATTTTTGTCGCCACAAAGGCAAATTTGGAAATTTTTAATGACAAAATTGACTTTTTATTAAATTTTTGAAGATAAAACTGCTGTTTTTTTGAGATTTTCAGCGCTAAAATTGCCGTTTTATGAGATTTTCAGCGCTAAAATTGCCGTTTTATGAGATTTGCAAGACCAAAATTGTCATTTTTGATATTTTGTTCGGTCAAAATTTCGGTCAATTTTAACATGGTTTCACGTTAAAAATATGATTTTTGATATTTTAAAACCCAAAATGATTATTTCGAGCAATTTTCGAGGCTAGACTATGATGTTTTTAACCAATTTCATGACAAAAAAAGACTTTCTAACATTTGTGCGGCCAAAATTACAATTTATAGGAATTTCTACGCTTAAAGGAAGATGAAACAGCGCTCATTTCTGGCAACCGCTGCTATTTTTCACAAAGTTGTGCTTTATCATATTAAATTTGCTTGCAAAGATCGCTCAGCTACTGTTACCAGATGCTGATTGCACTTCAAAATTAAACTTTATCTTAAAAATCTAGATTTGATGCCATTAAATTATCTCTTCATAACCAAATTTTATCTTAAAAATTTTAATTTGATGCTAACGACCTATATTACATAAATTTGACGCCATTGAACTATCTCTTCATAACCAAACTTTTTTCTTTAAAATCTAAATTTGATGTTATTGACCCATCTCTTCACAACCAAACTTTATCTTAAAATTCTAAATTTTATGCTAATGACCTAAATTCCCTAAATTTGATGCCACCGAACTATCTCTTCATAACCAAACTTTATCTTTGAAATCTAAATTTGAAGTAATTAACCAGCAAGAAAAAAACTATTTACTTGGGCTAGTGTGGGCCGGTGCACTGACGTGCAAGAAACCTGAAAAATAGAATAGGCCGTTTTGGCTGCGTGAGTTGAGGGAGATCATCTCATGCGAACCTCAAATAATACGGACAGAAATTTGTCCCTCTTATTTAAAAGGATAAATCATTCCAAATTAAAATAGTTAATTTCCGTCCGTTTAAGTTGAGGCTTGCTTGAGATGATGTGGAATAATTTGAAAATTGTGCTGAGTCACCGTGAATCGTAATATTTTACCTGGTGTTGATGTTTAATGATGGGTTCATCAATGTTGATAATGTTTGATCAAAATTGAATTCATGTTTGATAAAATAAATTTTGATCTATAGAAATAATTCACAATTGTAATCCAATATCTTCGATCAATTTGGTCAATTACCCTTGTTCAATGTTTGATACATTTGATCAATGTGATATTTGATCAATCTGAACCAATTAGAGTGCTACGACGTTTAATCAACGTCACAGAGTCTTGAAACTCTACAAACACGAATCGAAGGTGTACAAATTTCATGCAAATTCCCTAAATATTTTGCTCCGAGTAGCATGTAGATAAATTTACTCTCTGCAAAAGATATGATGAAAAAGAGAATAAAGATAATGAAGTATGTACTGAAAGTTTAATATTTGATTTAAGAAATAAGGTCCACTCTAATGTGTAAAAGTTTGATTCTCTGTTCAAATTCAGGCATCTTTAAACCTCAGGTAGACGGTAAAATTAACTTAGCCCCTTAAAAAGAGTTACTTGAAACTATCACCACAGGACTTAACTATCCAAGGGAGTATCGACAAAACTATATCCATTGATTTTAGGTATCTATAATACAGTGTCATTCTATTGTGTTTATTGGGGTGCATTTCGAAGGGACAAAAACTTTAGAAAAATATAAAAATCGGAACGAAGCAGTTGCACGGTATAATAAATCTATAATCTGAGTTATAATGCAACTCAGTGGATAAAATAATAACCCGAACTTGGACCACCTACTTCGTGTTACTCGTATCACTGATACACTCCGTTCTACGTTTGATAAAAAACTGCAGGATAGAAATGTGGATAATTTTCCATTTTTACCATTTCGAGTGCCATTTTACTTTGCCTTCTTTCCATCTCCTTCCTCCTTACCTCTCCCCTCTCCCCCGTCTCACATAAGGAGATTAGCTCACAATTTACGATGGTTAAACTGTTCAAATATAGTGCAAATTCCCCATTTCCAACTTATGCTTAAAATGCGCACCGAAAAAGCCAACGCAGATTGAGCTTCTATACATCCGTGTCTCTATATTTTCAATCCACACAACTCAAATTTATTAAAATACTTGTGCCCACCGAGGCCTCTAATTTTAAATAATAGTAATAATATTATCATGTGTCTATGATACACACAAAAGTTCATTTATAAAATCCGCTGACGTTTAATAAGTTTCGTTTTCAAGAGGAAAGCTAAAAAAATCGCCATTAAACTCTTGTACTGGATCATAGATTTATTATTATTTTTCATATTATTAGGGTAAATTTTTGGCATATTCTTGAATAAGAGCGTTAACACTCGCTCAATAACAATTTCTCATTCGAAAAAATAACGAAATAATTTTGAAAGGCACAAATGTATTTCATGTGGAAATATTGGAACAAACTCTACTTTCAATATGGATGACACAAAGCTATGTTTTGAGACATAAACTTTCCCTTCAGAGATGTACCTGGTACACAACTCATCGCGCCGTACTTATACTGCATGTAGCAGCTGTACTGCACTCTCAATTAAAATGAAAAACATTGTATTTCCGTAAAGTTGATGCATGAATTGCATGAGACCGTTCCTTTAAAATGCCTTAACCTATAGATCCTTGAATGTTAAACCAACCTGTATTATAATAGCTATGTCAATAGCTGGAAACGAAAAACAGTTTATTTTCTAACAATGTAGGCCCGTAAATTGCATAACATTGTTAAATATTGCTTAACGTAAATTGTTTATCATCCTCAAGTGCTAAACATACTTAGGTAATATGAGTATCCATGGTTGAACGAAGGATTGAGAGAAAAACATAAAAATGCATTAAGCACCACGGTAGAGGAAACAAGGTAGGTTCAAACCAGTCTTTTTTCGTTGACGGTGTGGTTTTGCTGACGTCACGGTAACGAACCAATAGCAGCGCTCACATCGCATCTGGTGGCACTGTTATCCCTAAATCTGGCTCCACTACTGGCCTAACGACATGGGGGTTTGGTGACGTCATAGAGTTTGTTTGAAATAAAGCCTTTCTATTGGCTAGCCGAACAAGATGAGGTGTATTTTCCCCCATAGAAATGACCCTACCTTGTTTCCTCTACCGTATTAAGCACTCAACTTACTTTGGTTATTAAAATTTCCATGCCGGAGAAATGTTTATTCACTCCCAATTCCCGAAGGCTACAATCAAAATCTACAACTAAGAATGACTGTCGTGTGTTTATATATTTACTTAAATGTTTCGTGTCACGCTCTTAAGAATAGATAGGAAGAAATTAGCACTGGCGGTCTTGGTTTCAGTTCACCGGTAAATTAATACACTCATTTTCGATGTACAAGTGCACTGTAATGAGTCACTTTCAAAAAATTTGAGAGATGGAAAGCCTTGTATACTCGAGTCCGTATCGTGGAGACCGAGCTCGGCGGTGTATTGCACATTACAATATACTGTATTGCAATATACTGTACTGCAATATACTGTATTAAAATCTTACCTAATAATGCCCTTGGTGAGTTTATTTGTTCGGTGTCCGCTTCTGTCTCTCTGTGACGCTCATAAGGATGCTTAACGACCGTATCTGTGATACGAGTTTCACCAGTGCACAGGTACAAAAATATTTTTATCGCGGGTAATTTCCAACAGTAGAAGGAAATTATGAGGAAGATATAGAATCCCGTCATTTTTGACGGGCGTGTACACTAGTTGATCTATTTTGTAATTGCTTATATCTACTAAACTTGAACAAATATTTACCTAACTATAAGCGATTTGAAAAAAAATCGCGTCTCGTAACTCAACGTCGATAGCACTGAGAACCTACGCAATCAGTTTAAAACTTCAAACAATGTTTAATTGATAATGAAATTGCTTAATCATTATGAGCTAGTATCCGTATATACATTATTATCACACCATACCATAGTATAGTCAATATGTTATACCCTCATTTTCATCCTAATAATGAATATTTGATTATCAAATCACATATAAATCTTCATCATTAGACTACAGCTTCAAATTCTCACTATATTCCATTGCATATTTTCACTACAAAACCACCCAAGGCTGTAACAAATAACCCAACTGACACACAACAGCCATAACCCTAAACGTTAAATTATGACTCCAAACTCTAACATGCGTGAATAAGCAAATCTATCAATCATGACACATGTAAAACAAATTCATAAATCTATCTCTTATATGTGTACTAATAGACAAACCATTCGAGGTGTGCTAAAAGACAAACTACGTTTACAATTACATTTATCAAGATAAATGTAAATCAATCCATCACAATTTGTGAATCAATCAATCAAGACATATGCAAATGAATCAAGACCTACATATGTGTAGCGCGAGACAAACGGCACTTCGCAGTAGTGAGGCGAGAGCAGGTGAGAAATTCGATAGCAAAGTCTATTTTATAGATATTCTTCACAAATAGCCACGGTAAAGAACATCAAAGTTTTTGGACGCTTCGCTGCGACTAATTTCAGATCACGGCACCGGTAGAGCAAGCGGATGTGAAAGTAGCAGCTGACTTTGTTTTAAAATGAAATGAGCTGCAATCGTTACGAGCCACTGAACATTTCATTTAAACGGAATGTGAACGTGAATTTTTAGGAATGTGCTTCTTGGTTTAGCAATTCTGTTGTCCGAACAGTCATCTAATTCAGCGCTAATAGAAGTAAGTGTTAGAGATTCTGAACTTTTGTCTAGTTTTACCAAGATCGGTGAGTAATCATGGCGTTTTATTATTTTACGATGGGTTTTTCCCATTTTACGATGGGTTTTTCCCATTTTACGATGGGTTTTTACCATTTTACGGTGGTTTTTTACCATTTTGCGATGTGTTTTTACAATTATACGATGGCTTTTTTACCCTATTACGATAGGTTTTTCCCATTTTGCGACGGTTTTTTTACCGCTTTACGAATTCTTTTTACCATTTTACCAAAACATTTGATAATTTTTCATTTTTCATCATTTTACGAGAGGTTTTCGACAAGTTTGCTGGGGCACTATTAACTATTATCCAATTTTTGGTCGAAAATTAATTTTCCAAATAATAACATGGTCTGAATTTTCTAACTTGTTGCACTAAATTCAGAACTTGCCTAAAAACAGTCGCGGTGCCTACGCGAAGATAAATAATGTGGATAAGGTGAGTGATTTCCAAGAAAAAGAAAGAAAGAAAGAAAAGTAAAACCGTTTGTTTCCAAAAAGTTGATTCATCAGATGCATACAATATATTGGGTTTTAAAAATTTCTTAATATAAATGTCCTTCATTGATAGATAAACGTACCATACGAGGCGCACTAATAGACAAACTATACGAGGCGTGAAAATAGATTAACCCTGTCGATGCACAGTTAAATCAAAAATATCATTTCTTGGATATTTTATAATCCAAGAGAAGACAGACAAGTTATGAATAATTTAAATGCTATTAGAGAATTCATTGGAATTCTAAAATTATCTATATATTATTCTGCTTGTTCCTCCCCTAGTCCGTCCATTACGCTCTCATCCTAGTTTGCGGTTTCATGGATCCCGAATTCCTGAGTGTTAATAAGATCGCCTCCACATGCATTGATATGTTTGACATTTTATCAGGATTGGTTAGATAAGGATATATTATGTTAGAATTAATTAGGTCCACGGGTCCACTTTTTTTATGTGTGACATATTATCGGGATCGGTTCGGTTAGAATTGATAAGGATATGCTGACCGAATTTTTTTCACGGGTTAACGATGGCATTGTCCGTGGAATTTCCACACGTCCTGCTAGTTAGGTGAAACGAAGTAAGAAAAAACAAAAAACGCTTAACCGAAGCAGATTGAAACACTATCGTGAATGATTATCAAGTAGTGAGTGAAGGTTAGTCACAAAGAAGTTCATAAAAATATTGCGCAACGCAGCACGCACATTTAGAAACGCGTAAACAAAACACGCGAAATGAAATACATTGCTTTAGAGATAACTGAAATGTAGAGTCATTTCTGATTTGAAGTTCAGTGCTAACGTTGCGCAAAGAAAGAAAGAATAAGAAAAAAAGCATCCCCCCACACGAGGAGCACAGGAGTACAAACCAAACGAGGAGTACAATAGCCTTGTAAGGGGTTAGTTATGTCAAGGAGAGAAACAAGCAAAATATATTCTCTGGGATATTTCATGCATGTAAGATAATTGAAAGCTCACAAATAAAAAGACACAAATCCGTTCCATCGAGATCAGCTTCCAAATTTCAGGCGAAAATTTTATTTCCACAACGTACGTCCAAAATTTTGGCATTTCTACTGTAACAAAATAATAACTTTTGTTTAGTATGGTATATGCGTAAGTTATACAAGCATCCCTCACGTATTTCTTGTGTCTTCACGTGAATCGTAAAGCAAAAGAAATGCTATCCGAAATCCAGGCGCCGAGTTTATAATCCATTAACGTGGTCGTATCGGAATAACAGCTGGCGTGAGATTTCCTGAAAATACTCAACGTACGTGTTACTGCGCGAAGCGTAGCCAAGTTCACTTGGACAAACATACGCTGCCAGCTATACCGCTACGACCTCGTGAATTGGTTTTAACTTTAACCTCTGGGTTTGAATATTAAACCCATTGTTTTACTTTATGAGAAAGCACAAAGTATACGTGAACCCAAGACGAAAACGTGAGGGCTAAGTCCACTTGCGCAAACTTTCGCAGCCAGCTGTTCCACTAAGACCACGTTGAAAGATCCGGCCTCATTTTCCAGTGTTTTGTGGAGGCCTAAGCAGCTCCCAGGTCACGATTTGCCTAATGGAACAGATAGTGCGACCATCTGTAATAGTTTGTGTGGGGAAGCGAGACCGCTGAAGATTAAACCTTAGATCAGCCAGCTAAGGAAAAGAAGCAAAGGGTTGAACTCCACACCCTGATTTTAGCAATAGCGTACGGCGAGATTTGATATTCCCATACGTTGTGTAGTGGATACGTAGAATAAAAAGAAGAAACAGAGTATAAACGAACATTGCGTTTATTGCAATCGTTTCGGAATTAAAATTCCATCATCAATGCTGAAACAGGAGAAAAAATTTTCTATTAAAATGAAACACTATAAAATATTCCATAAAATTCTCTGAATGCCTAAAAACCCTAATATGTTCATTCATACACTAGTAGATTTTTTACAACGGTCGACGTCAGAGTGTTTTATAGAAATAGTTTTAAGATTGCATCCTTTTTTAGCAGGAAGGAACGGTTAGATGAGTGCCTGTGGAGTGGCTGTGTCTATTTTTATAAGTGTGTGTGACTGCTGCATGCAGTCTTACGTTCGTAGTACCAAACTCCAACAATTCATCAGACATAGCCAATACGCAGGAATATCTCACAGAACCGGTTGTGCACTAACCATTCCACCCCAATCAGCAATTAGAGATCACTGCGAGAATTTAAACCATGAATTCAAAAACACTACTTTTTCCACTTTATACCGAGCTAATAGTGAGCATGACCTTAGAATTTTAGAGTCCCTTTTCATATTCACTCATAAACCGAACCTCAACAAAGACATTAGTGCCGTAAAATTATCAATTGCCCCCGCCCCCCCACTGACGTAATTCTGTGTTTTTGTGTGCGTGTGTGTGTGTGTGTGTGTGCATAGTGTGTTTCGTTGGTGTATCTGAATTAACCTGTATATGTGTCCTTGTGTGAAGTAAGAGTAAGCTATTCTTTGTGTATGAATGAACAAATTAGGGTTTTTAGACACACTGAAAATTTTGTGGAATATATTTATAATTTTTATTGTTTTTCTTTTTAAGAGAAAATTTTTTCTCCTGTTTCAGCACTGGTGATGGAATTTTAATTCCGAAACGTTTGCAATAAATGTAATGTTCGTTTTTACTCTGAGTCTTCGTCTTCTTTTTATTCTACGAACAAGATTCTCGACGAATCGCCCTATTGGAAATATAGTGGATACGATAACATATGGTGCGATTAAATAATCCCACCCGCTGTATTGTGGATATGGTAGTATACGGAACGATTAAATAATCCTACCCGCTGTATTGTGGATACGGCTTGACACAAGTAACCATTTTACAGAAAGTCTTTCTTAATTATTACATTGAGATCTTGACGAGTAATCTCTACATAAATCTCCACACAACAGTCTATAACTTTAACACACTGTTGCTCGATCAGGCTTTTCGCTGCCCGTAGAATCTAGCAGCCCCATAAATTTGTAAATTTGTATAGACGATTTGATTATTCTGTATGTTTGATTATTAATGAGCATTTTTACGTCTACATATGAGGTGGTCATCCAGCTATTTTTAAATCTTGAACCGATTGGTCTGATATTTTGCCAGTATGTGTATTTGTTGAAAAAAAAATGTTACCCTTAACTTTTTCGATTTCGGCCATTTAAAATATCAGTTTTTATTTTTTTTTTCAAAAGAATAGAAGTCTGTGAGTTTTCATGCTAGAAGAAAAACAAAGACAGTTTTGAAAACTTTGTCACATTTCAAACAAAGTAAATCTTATGAATTTTCAATTCTTGTTTGCGTTTTTTTTTTGTAGATGTGATATTTCGATCACTAACTAAAATAAAAGAAAATTTTGGCTCTGAAGTGTCATAAAAATATTAATGTTCAAATTGGGAAATCGAAGAGCTTCAGTTTGTTATAAATGTTCCAAGGATTCTAAAACTGTCTTTGTTTTTTTCCTAGCATAAAAACAGACTGACTTCAATTCTTTTGAATGTTGAAAATGAGGGGTTTTCAGTGTAAGCCAAAAACAAATGTTTTGTTGAAGTGTAATATAATGGAGAATAATTGTAATTGAATGCTGTTGTGATGTTTTTTCGATTATCTTCATGCATAATTTCAGATTTACACACTGAATTGTAAATGAAAAAAATCATATATTGAAGAATGGTGTATTTTTTATTTGTGGTCTGATTCTTCTAAAATTTAAACGTTATATGTAATTTTTAAAAAGAAACACATTTTGATTATTCATTTTTTCGATTTTAGCCTTAGTTTTTGGGAAAAATTGGAAATATGAATTTTCAGTTTATTTCTGGGGTATTTCAAATGAATAGAAGTCAATGAGTTTTTATGCTACAACAAAACCAAAGACAGTTTAGGAATTCTTAAAACTTTGCTAACCAACTAAAAATGCCAGATTTTTTATTTTCCATTTTGTTTTCTTTTTATATAGGGTTAAAAATTAATGTTTTTTGATCCCCTTACACCTCCTGGGAGGAGGGGGGGTCTAATACCCGTAGTCCTATAAAATTTTAGGGCGCAATAATCCATCCCCTGAGGATCCTTTTTCAATAAAAAAGAAATTGGACAATCGGGCTGACATGGGCCTCGGATGACCCCCTTAACCATGAGAAAAAAAGTATTTCAGCATTTTGGTTCGTAAAAACTTACTTTGGACAACTCTGCTATAAATGCCACTCCCCTGACGGGAAGTTGAAATGTTAACGGCTGTAGAATAAACTAAAGTTCAAAATTCAACTCAGATTGATCTGAATTTCAGTCTTCGCATTTCAATAATCAAAAGATTATTTATTTGCACTTATTCGATCTTCATGACAAGATAAAATTCAGCGTGGGCCCACCGGTGGGTCACCCGCATTATGGAAATCCCCTCAGTGACCACCGGTGGGTCACCCGCATTTTGGAAATCCCTCAGTGACCACCGGTGGGTCACCCGCATTATAGAAATCCCTCGGTGACCACCGGTGGGTCACCCGCATTATGGAAATCCCTCGGTGACCACCGGTGGGTCACCCGCATTATGGAAATCCCTCGGTGACCACCG
>JACJUY010005293.1:0-49371 GCA_014220935.1 Platorchestia sp. MABIK | reverse complement strand
ACACGTGGTGTCAAAGTAGCTAAGTTTTTAGAGAGTAAAAATTTATGGTTAGAAGGTCCTTCTTGGATCAGAGAAAGTAGAGACAAGTGGCCCAAGGGACACTTGGGCTGCATTCCACAACAATTCGTTTCTGGAGCATGTATCGCAGTTAATGTTACTCCCCCAGGTGAAGCTTCGATTGTGGAGCTTGAGCGGTTTTCCTCCTACCCCAAACTATTGTGTGTGATGGAGAAGGTATTCAGGGCTGTGGCCATCTTGAGGCGCGCAGATCGGGGCGAGGCTAAACTGCGAGCATTTCTATATCTTATTTCCTCTATGCAAAGAGAGCATTTCGCCAGCGAGATAGAGGCCTTGACAAACAAGAGTCCTCGTCCGCGTTTGCTAGTTAGGTCTTTTAACCTGTTTCTTGACTCTCACGGTTTAGTTAGATCTAGCAGCCGTCTTGTTTCGGCTGAAGAATTGGATTATAACACTAGAAATCCTATTCTGTTGTCTAGCTCTTCTCATCTGACCTATTTGTTAATTTTGCATACTCATAAAACTTTAAATCATCAAGGTCTTGAAACTACCGTACAGAAACTTAAACTGGACGGTTATGTGATACCTCGCTGTAAGCGTACTGTTCGCAGCGTTTCATCCAAATGCATAGTTTGCAAACGGGTAAACGCTAAAGCTTTCTCCTATCCTGATCCGCCGGCTTTGCCGGACAGTCGGGTGAATTTTGTAAGACCTTTCGCCACAACAGGAATGGACTTTTCTGCCCATTTCTGGGTGTTAGATCCTTTTGGTCATATACAAAAGGTATATCTATTATTATTTACATGTTTCCAAACCAGAGCAATTCATATCGAGCTTCTTCCTTCCATGACTTTGGAGGAATTTTGTTTCGCCTTTATTCGTTTCACAAACGAAAAGGGCGTACCTAATACTGTTTATTCCGATAACGCTAGAACTTTCTTAGTGACTCCTGACCTTCTGTCGGAAGTTTTAACTTCTTCTTTGTATGAAGATCGTTTTCGCACTTTTAACGTCAAATTTAAAACTATTCCGATCTATAGTCCACAATTTGGAGCAATCTGAGAACGTTTGTTCAAATCTATTAAGGATTGCTTGTATATACTCTTCGGTCGCAGCACCTATCCTTATTCTTCCTTTCTTACTGCTATATCTGGTATCGCCCTTAATCTCAATCGGCGTCCGCTTTCTTATACTGAGACGGGGGACACTATCTTGCCTATCATGCCTGTTCAATTTCTTCATCTGTACCCTACTTCTAATTCTTTAACCCTTTCTGATGAGATTCCGCACTTGGAAACCGAGGACGGTGAGCGTCGGGAGCATTTGCTCTCTGCACTTGAAAGGCGCGACGTAATGGTAGTCAAGTGCCGGGAGCTCTGATATACACAATATTTAATTTCTTTACGCGGTCCTTATCAGCTTAGATCTCTACCTCCCAATAACAAATTTTTATCTGTAGGTCAGGTCGTCTTACTTAAGCATCCCATAAGACCCAGACCATTTTGGACCTTAGTTCGCATCATCGCGCTGCTTCCTGGACGCGATGGCAAGGTCCGAGTTGTTAGAATAGTCAAAGCTGATAACTCTGAAACTGCCGTTAAAATTTCTCTTCTATACCCTCTGGAGTTAGCTGTTTCTGTTACTGCTTCAGGGGAGAGGTGGGAAAGCGCAGAGGGGAGCTCAAGTGAGGAGTCGCATCCTCATCTCGAGCCTCCCGAGAGTTCCTTTTCTCTTGAGGGTAGTTCTCTTTCTCTTGCGCGCCCTGGAGGTCAGCATTACTCTTCTGAATCGGACTCCTCGGACAGTTCCGAAGAACCCGAAGTTGCGTCAGCTGCCCGCCCTAAAAAGCAGGCAGCGCGCCAGCAACGTAGTAAGCTGGCCCAGTTGATTAAAAAAGGGCACTTATAGTTTCCTTTTCTATTTTGTTTGCTATTTAAATGTATATGAGCATAAATATTGTGAATGTACTTTTCATGTTTCCGATGGAAGGTAACTTCAATGTGTAAATGTTTTTGTGTAACGGAAGTTTCTTGCGAAAACTCCGTTTTTTCGCTTGCCGGGATTGTGTCGCAAATCCAGCCATCGCTCGTTGCTTAAGTCCTGTGCAAGACAGCCAATACCTTGCACAATAAAGGACAAAGGCTTTCATTAATTCAACCAAGCCTAAAAGGCAATTACGCTGGCAATTTATGACAAAGCGAAGCAATGGCGGGGGTGCTTCACTTCCTTGGCGACTAATATCAGTGAACTTAACTAAATCGTTCGTCTCATCTTCTTGCTCGAGTCCGAAGCCACAGCAACGGTTTCGAGCAAACTATGGAGGTGGCCGCAGCCTGTTGCCACATCAGATTCAGATTGATCGTCTCCGCGGGTGCATCTAACGTGTGCTATGCGGGTTCTGGCCTCAACCGACCCCTGCTTCCGGGACTTAGTGTCCTTGATAGCCGGCCTAATTGGAGACGTATTCGCCTGAATATTATCTTCGAAGATCTTCAGGTGAGCCTCCTTTCCTTTGTTACGCTTGTCATTAAAATTGTCTTAAATTACAGCGTTCCCTGACCCCACTATGGGTGTTAGGTAAGTCTATGTCTTCAGTGTCCGTTAATTTGGAAAGTTACGCCGCACGGTCGGGTGGCGGGACACGTAGTGTGCAATAAAGACTAAAGTAATAACGAGTTCGGGCAAGTTAGTTCCATATATGACTATTATTGAACATTTTCATAAATTCTTTGGTAGCGTATTTTCGCAATGTACCTTACACAAGGTATTTTGTAGTACTTGAGAGCAAACTTGATATTGGTAATGAAAACAGGCAATAACCCTACAATTTTGCTGCGCTACCCCGACAGAAGTCGAATTACCCTAAAAATCATGGAATTTTGCTTTACCCTAAACTCTACCCTAGACAACATCTGATTACCCTAAAATGGGGTATTTTACCCTAAAGTGGAAGCACTGCTATGTCTAGACATCAAACTTCTAGAACATTCTAGGGACGCTTGGAGATATATGATACCAATATAAGTATGACAATTAAAGTCACATTTTACTGGTAACAACAGATATTCCTTACAACAAATAAGGAAAGACTATATACTGTGATTTCATACATGGTAACAGGTGTACAAAAAAACGAACTTGTTTGACCGTTGCTTCCAAGAGAAACGTCTGGAACAATAAGTATCTATAAACATAAGAAACAGAAAAAACACTCAATTTGTAACTTTAACAGATTCATCCATGATTAAGCTTTAAGCAGGATTTCCATGAACATCCACCAAACACATGACTATGAATGATTCTAGGTAAGATTAAGGTAAATAATTCTGTGGTGTTGTGGTGTTTGCCACCGCCAGAGGGCGCTCTAACGGGGTGCGCGCTGCCTCCGAGAGATGGTGATCTTGCCGCCGCTACCGAGCGGCTGCGGGCGACCGGCAGGCAGTGTGCTCTGGACAGTCGTAGTGTGAGACCGTGACTACGTGCTTGGTTTTTTGCGTTGCGCCGTTGCTCAGTACCGTGACTCAGTGACGGCGTTGGTTTAGTTTCTGTGGAGAAACTGTAGAAAGTTATTGCAGCAGCGATGCTGTGCAGTTGTCCCGGGTGAGAGCACCCGGCAACTGGTAAGAGTGAGCAGCTTGCTCCGGGAGGGGTGCCGGTTCCCCTCTGAACAGTCGTCACCGGCAGCCGGGAGCCGGCTCTGAGCGGACGGCGACTGTTGTGAAAGGTGAGTCCGAGTGCAGGTGGAGGTGCTACCGTAGCTCTCGTGACTTCTTCTTTCGGCTAAAGCCCACAAATTCCAAGCAGAATCCAGGCAAGTGAATCTACGCTGAGTCAAGGCAAATGATTCTAGGCAGAATCTAGACAGTTAACTCGAGGCAACAAGAAGGTGACTCAGTAATTTTCATACACTGTCTCATAAAAATTGAAATACTAAGCACAATGAATAAATGAAATAGAATCCTATCTTCCTATTTACAAATGCACAGGATTATTGAAGTAAGAGCTAGTCTAAAGAGCGATTGAGGCAGAATCGCACGCTAGCCTCAATTTAAGAACATACACAAAAACGTCGACTAAATCCTGGCCCATTGAAATGTATACACATTAACAATAATAATACAGACACGATTGGTAAATAAGATAGTCCTAACTTAATATTTACCCATAGAATTAGCACATGGAACCACACACAGTGAAGTTTAATGTAACAGTGGCGAGTCATCCAAAACGGCTCGGCCAGTGTTGCCGTAGGCGGAAGTGTCGGAAAGAAAGAAAAAAGAAAACATTTATTTCCAAAAAAGTACTTTTTTTGTGTATGGGAAACATTTTTCGATGAAAGATTTTCGGAAGGAAAACATTTTTCGGTGAAATATTTTCGGTACACATTTGTGATGGATTACGGGGTTTCAATGATAGAAATTACTGATATAAAAATATGAACGATTTTATGGTAATGATATTTGATTTTATGATGTTGAATTAATTAATTTTTGAAATTCGACTTGTCTGGGCCTGAAGGGTCCACTACAACACATCCTTACAAGCCTGTCCACATTCTTCACCTTGTTATCTCTGCATTTTTTAATCATAGGTCTCCCCTTCCCTTTGATACTACTCTATCGTTCAATTCTTTCACTCACTTCATTCTTTCCATTCATCTTCCTTTAACTTACTTCAACTACAGGTGCATGCACCTCATTCGGCGCATCAACCGGTCGCTCATTCACTCTCTCTTCATTTGTACTTCGATCATCCTGCTCATTCATCTTTCTACTCACATCCGTCACATTTGCACCATTATTTGCCTCAACATCCATTGCATTAGCACTTCCTGCAGCATTCTCATTCTTTCCTCCTTTCAGCTTCCTTTCATCCTTTAAATCACCCTCTAAAGCAGCCATCAGAACTGTCAACCTCACAAAACAAACATCGACATCTACGGATGCTTTATTTCCGATTCAAGCCTGATACATATCACCTTGTACGTTAGTTTTTCAAATGCCTTATAACTAACGCCAGGACGCCATGACGCTTTCCCCCGGTCAAGACCGGTACCCATTTCAGACACCTGGGTAGAGTGGGGTATTGTGCTGAGAATTTTTTCTCCCATACCCAACGGAGAAAATCGCCACCAGCGCCGGGACTCAAACCCTCCTTGCCCTCGCGGAGGCAGGTCCTAAAGCCACACGGTTATGACGAGCAACGGAGTGAACCTCATCTTTCAAATTCTCTCTCTCATCAATCAGGCATTTCCAGCATACAAACTTATACTCCTTCAGCGCTCTCTTACTCATCTTTCTCAAGCCTTTGCATGTATCCATATCCATCCAAATTTTACAGGCACACTGAATCCACTCCCTCTTCCCATCTGCACCTTCAACCTTAACACTACTTTCCCCGTTACACGCCATTTATACCAACAACACTTCTACCTCAGCACACACTCTCAGGCAGATAAAGAACTACCAATCGAACACTCTTGTCAAAAGTTGCAATTCACTATACAAATGCTTGGTCAAAACTCTCAAGCAACAAAAAACTACTCTCACAGGCACTCCATACAAAGTCACACACTATACCCACGTGAATATACTAACTATACTAGTTTTCAGGAGCTTCACTTTATTCCAACACAATTTTAGTCAGAGGATCAGTAGCACACGTGCACAAACCAGGCTTGTTGGGTATTTTTTCTCCTTGCATCATAATCATTCTTTCCTTCTTTCAGCTTCCTTTGTCTTCCGCTCAGAAACTTCGCGTGGTCTGCGTCCGCGGAACGCCGGAATTTCCAAATCTTCCGTTCGATATTTTCAACAACGCAATATCAGGAAAATGTATGAAACACACAGAATTACTGAGGTTGAATGGTTGAGTGCATGGAATGAGTACAAGGCCCAGCAGAAGGAAGTAAAGAGAATGATAAATGAGGCTAGTGTTAAAGAAGAGAGACACCAAGTTAAAAATCTAAGAAAAAAGGATGTGGATGGTATAAAAGACTGGTATAAGTTACACAAGATAATGATAATGGAAGTGAAGTTCAAGTTGACGAATTAGTAGTCAATGGTTGCAATGTGCGTGATAGGGTGCAAATGGTGAAAGAAGTTGAAGAAAACTGGGAGGACATTGGTGGAATGAATGAGCAGGTAACAGATGATGAACCCGTAAATTTTTTGATTGATGAACATGAGCTTCAATGGAGGGTGAAATAACTTGTGAAGAGATGGTAAGTTTTTTGAAGAAAGTAAAAAATGGAAAGGCATGTATGTGGCTCTGATATGATCCCATATGAGTTCTATAAATGTAGAGGAGAGAGTGTAGTTAATATGTTGCAGTTTTTATTTGATGGGATATGGAAGATTGAGAGAGTACCAGGTGACTGGAACAAGTGTAATGTAGTTAGTTCTGTTGCATAAGGGTGGGCATAAAAGTATGAAAGAACTTAAAAATTACAGATCAATTGCTATGGCTGACACTGTATGTAAGATTTTTTTTGGTATTTCGAATGATAGAATGAAACAATTAGTTGAAGAACAGAATGGGTTTGGGCAAGATAGACGTGGTGAGGATAATCTGTTTGTAGTGAGCAAAATAATTGAGCAAATGACAAAGAATGATAAGAAGGTATACATAACATTCCTGGATATTAAAAAGGCTTATGACAGAGTGAATTGGTTTAGGATGTTTGAAGTTTTGAGAAAAGTTGGATTTAGTAGATAAGTAGAAAAATAGGAAACATTGTTCAAAGTCTGTATTAAAACACAAGCACTGCCTACAGGTTTGGAAACTTGAAAACAGTGCAAGGGGGAGTGAGACAGGGCTGTACACTGTCTCCCTTGTTGTTTAGATTGTACACAAAAGAATTAGCAGTTTGATTGAGAATGAGGGGCTTAAGGGGATCTACTACCCTGGACTTCACCTAATGAACCAAATTTCACACACTTCTTTTTTCCTATTTCTATCGCAACTAGGTTTACGTAAATGCACGCAGACATGTAATACTAAATTCCAAACACATTTGCCACTATAAAAATTTTCCATTTTTGCAAAAATAAAATTGTCGAACGATTATAAAATAATAAATATACTTACGCAAAACATTTCTCACTTTACAATTTTCAACGTAGAAGCATGATTTTGGTCTCATTTGGACTGTAGGAACACCGTAACGAAGGATGTTTTTGAATTTTGCAACGGAAAAAAGTCATTGTTACACATGTCCAACATGTAAAAAGATAAAAAAAAAATTAGTTTCTTCCCAGTAAAAATGTAATTTTTAATACGCTGTTTTAACCGTATCGAATGAGACCACAATCACGCTTCTACGTTGAAAATTGTAGGAGTGTGGTTTGACGCAAAAAAAATTTTTATGTAAATATGAACGCCCAATAACTTTTTTCCTATTGCAAAAATCAGAATTTTTCCTAGATGCAAATGTGTTCCGAATTCAATTTTACATATCTGTGTGCATTTCTGTTCTCCTAGGTGTAATAGAATGTTGCAATCTGAGGTTAGAAAAAGTTATCTAGGATTTTTCTGGGGAAGGTAATTTTTGGACATGTGTAACAATAAATTTTTTCTAATCCCAAATTCAAAAACATCCTTCGTTGCGGTATTTCTACAGTCCTTCCGCATCATATGAGACCAAAATCACGCATCTTTGTTGAAAATTGAAGAGTGAGAATAATTTTGCGCCAAAGTTCTAAAAATTGCGAATTTTTTTTGCAAAAATCAAAAATTTTTGAAGAAGCAAATGTGTTCAGAAATCCATTTCACATATCTGTATGTATTTTTGTTTCCCTAGGTGCAATAGAATTGTGTACAGTAAGATTTGCAAATGAGGCAAGTGCAGGGTAGTAGATTCCCTCGAGACTGATAGTTCAAAAAAAGAGACTGAGTTGTTTGCTGTATGCTGATAATGTGATTGTAGTTGGTGAATGTGGACATGAATTTCAAAGGATGCTTGGGATTGTGAATGAATATAGTACAGATTTCAAGATGAACTTTGGTGCTGGTAAGAATAAGGTTATGGTTATAAATAGTGATGAGACTGATAGGGACAGACAGTGGAATATTGGAAAAATCAGAATAGGTAGAACAAAATAATACAAAAATCTAGGTTCTATGATAAGTAAAGATGGATGCACTAGAACTAAGGGTGAGAAAGTGGCAAAAGCAATGTAGTGGAGTGGACGGTTAGGTAGTGTGGCCAGATACAGAGCAAACAAGTGTGAATGTATGAGAGGAATGTGGAAGTTTGTTGCTGTACCTAGTGTCATGTATGGTATGAGTGTTCTTGCCTGGAATGGAATTGACCTTGAAAAGCTGGATGTGATGCAAAATAAGGTAAAATGCTCAGCATTGGGTGCTCCAAAATGGATAGCTACAGAAGCTATTACAGATGACCTAGGGTGGTGCCTATTTTCAGAAAGAATGATAGAAGCAATGCTGAAATATAAGATGAGAATTGAGAGAACACAGAATAAGTGGTGGGTAAAGCAAAATTTAAATAAAAACTTAGTGTAAGCCATTGTGAGAAAATATGTTGGGGACATGCTAGGAAACTAAGTATGCAAAAGAGAATGCATGTTAGAATTGGGAGAACTGTGGATGACGGGCTTTTAATAAATTTTAGAGGTGAAAGACCAGAGTGGGACTGTGAAAGGGGGAAAGATTGAGACGCAAACAAAAGTTTGGATTTATAAAGTGGATGCTTAGCATGATGCAAAAGCCCACACTAATCTGGTATATGCAAAAGAAAGTGCCTAAGTGTGAGATTGTCTCTGATGGTAGTTTTGGTAGCCAGCTATTGTTTGCTGTGAAGTGTGAGACGTTAAGTGTGAATAGACGCACATGGTGGTGGAATGAGAATAATATAGATTGTATTGACAGTGTGATAGGGGAGTGAAGGAAACGAGTGAACACATTGTGCTGAAATTTAAGTTTGAGCAAGAGAGGAAGATTCTCATGAAACTGGTGTTTGAGCAGTATGGAGAAAATGAGTGGTATACCAGATGTGCTGGAGATGATTGTGGTATGAGCTGTCTTGCAGGATTGGATCAGGAGTGTAATTTGACTATAATTGATGCAATGAAAACCTTTCTTGTGCATGCCTGGAGTAAGAGACAGTGACTGGAATGAGATATTCATGTAGATTGGATTGTAGTGACTCACCATGCCTGAGGGTAGTTTTTTGACGTACTGGTTATCCCATTGACGCCGTTCATTGGTAGCTTGTTACAAATATTGGTGGATCCAGAGGAGTTTATTTGACAAGTCTGGTACGCAGACACTGAATTCTTGTATGAATATTATAAGTTTGCAGAGGCACTTTCTAAGCCGTTAATAACGCCCCGACACTGTCAGCCCTCACCTATGAGTTCAAGTTTAAGTGCCAATAGTGAACTCAAAAGTTGTTCAGCCAGTTACAGTATTCTCCACCAGCAGAGATTGTATATTTTATTGAAGAAATCTATGTGAAAAACCTAATTTTCAGGATTTTAATTCTGAAGAAGACAATTTAATAACACCAAGGCAGAGGTAAAAAGAAGCAGTCACAAACAACATTACACTTATGCAGCCATCAGTCTTGATTCAACTTGTAGTATATAGTTCTATTAACACGTTCTCTGTGTATTGGGCCACATGTGTACCAACAGGTAAATTGCCCATTTACGTGCTGGTATAAATGCACGACATTTCATCAGTTTTGCAACATTCTTTAAAAATAATTATTACCATACAATGTGAAATACTGTCTTGCAATTGCATTTTTCTTATGTATTAGGAAGAATTAAAATTTATTCAAGCCAAAAAATCGATTTCCCTATTCTGTTACAACCTAACCAAACCAACCGTTAATAGCTGCAAAAACGCAGTGAACGTGTTAACAGAGGCTTTTTCTCCAATAAAATCAAACTCTGAAGCACTGGCAGCTTCTACTTTGGGGGGGCAGAGGCATTGGTAAGATCTCCTGAGGCCTTCTCATTTTCACCATGAATAGACATCATTCAAACACTTCAGAACTGTTAAACATTACTGAAATAGGCCCTGGACAGTTAAGTGTTGGCTGCCAGCTAGCCAGATTACTTATGTGAGAGTCATTGGACTTTTTGGAGAAGACATTGATAAAATGATGAACTGACAGAAGCACTTCAAGATGCGTGTTTTGATGGAGTTGTGGCTGAAAGGATTTACAAGGATAAGGAAAAATTAATACATCAATGTTCACAGTAGTTTTTTTAAATATAAAATTTACCACCCTATATTAGAATTGGATACCAACAAGACAGGGTCACTGCATTTATTGGAAAACCATGGCAATATTTAAAGTGTCAAAATTATTAGGGCACAGTGCTGCGTTTCACTGCTGCGTAATCTACTCCTTGCTGTGTTGTCTGCAGCGCTCCCCACAACAAGATAGATTGTGCTACTACAACTTGGAAAAATGGTGGCAACTACGCAGCAAATTATGGAGGATGCCCCAAAATGCTACAAGTAGAAGAAGTGGAAAAAACTATCTTCCACTTGAAACTAGCGGAAAGCTATCTTACAAAGATGCAGTAAAGCAAATTCTTGAGCCAACTGCAACATGACCAACTCAATCTTAATTAGTGCTGCCTGCCATCACTACCTGGTCAAGAGATCAATCAGATTCTGGCTACCTGAAGAACACAGAAACACCAAAAACCGCCAAGACCTTAGGCACCCAAATTAATGTTGAACCTTATATGCTCACCCAAAAACATGTCACCATTAACCAGCTGTTAGATTTCCTGATTAAGATACAACTGCTGGTCAATAGAATGTTCAAATGGATGCACCTGAGATGGTACACAAAATTGCTGCAGAAACTTTCCAACTCCAGTCCCTACTTGCTCCATCCAAAAATTCTCAACAATTTCTGAATCAATCTTAGTGTTGAAATATAATTAACCGGAGAACTGTTCAAAAAATTTCAAAGGTCATGCCCCACATGGAAATTACATCCTTTCTTGTCATAGGGTGAACCAACTCTCAAAAAACTAAGCGCAACATTGAGATGTAGTAAAAAAATCCAGCAGAAAAATTTCACTACAACTAAAAAAGCCTCATGGGATCCCACTGGCACTGGGTATGCCGACGAATTATCAAAATATCAACAAAAAAGAGCTGTAAATATTTCAGTGGAACTGCAGAAGTGTTTGCAGTAAATTGATTACCTTGAAAATTACACTGCATGCCCTCGAGCCACACATTGTATTTGTATGTCTGTATGAGACATGATTTCACCAAATTTTGAACCTTTTTTTGTAAAATACTCAGCAATGTGCAAGGTGGGGGTGTAGCTATTCTAATTAGGAATGATGTCATCTACCCAGTTTCAATTGATCAGATTTTTTCTTCAGTTTGCTTGAAGTACCCGGTATTTATATTTACTTACAAAATAATATTTCTCTTTCAGTTCTCTGCATTTACAATCCAAATAAAACTGTGACCACGAGGACGCTATTATATTAAGTGCATCAATTGAAACTTGCCCATATTGTGGTAAGGGATTTTAATGTGCATCATCCAATGTGGGAACCTACAAAGCCAGCCGACACACTATTCAAAACAGAGCTCAACTGGTGCTAGATGATCCTTCTATGGCATTAATGACTCCTCCCTCCCTGCCTACTTACTATAATGCTCATCAGAACTCATTTTCTATGCTTGATTTGCCTTTTTCTCTGTAAACCTTCAGCTCACAGTGGCTATAACAACAGAAGAGATATGGGAAGTGACCACTATCCCATTGTTATCAGTATTGGAATGGCTCCATCAACAGTAAGGTTCAGAAACAGCCAACATGGAAATTTGGAAGTGGGTCGTAGGATAACTGAACTGCTGCTCTACAACAGCTTGAGCTCTGTGGGGTAGCAGATCTTGAGAAGGAATTTAGAGACTTCACAAACAATTTGATTGGGACTAGCCATAAAGTCTTCAAACAAAAGAATAAATTTTTCCTAAGCACAATAAGTCATGTTGGAATCCAAAATGTGCACCAGCCGTGAAAGTAAAACAAGATGCAAAAGTTATCCTAATCAAGCAATCATCACAAGCGAGTTTAACTGCAAACAAACATTCTCAGGCTGGAGTTGAGGTTAAAAGTGCAAAAAAGGAATCTTGGATTTACTCATGCAAAAGGTAATTACTAACACCTTTCTTTAATTAATATGAAAGAGGATTAACATCTGCAAACTCCATTTTGTAGAAAATGTCAGTCTATTTTAGCAAAGGAGTTGAAAATAGCTGGCTCAGCTTCTAAAGCAAATGCTTTGACTGACCACGGTTAGAAAAGAATGTCATCTCCACCTTTTCCTCAGAACACTTGGCTTTTTTTGCTGTAACCTCAAATAATGATACTCCCTTTGTAATGAATCAATTATTTAATATGAATTGAACCGAGTTCTGATATTCTTGAAGAGTACAGCTCCTGGTCATGATGACACACATAATGAACACTTAACCCTTTGCTTCCCAACACTCAAATAGTTAAGGGAAAAGTTTTCCAAGATAATTGCAGACATTAGCCTGAAATATCAGCAAAATTGCCCTAGGTTTTTTTCTGTATAAGCAGGTGCTTACTTCCTTTTTAAATTGAAAAAAGATACTTAAAAATGTATGCTTCGATGCAAAAAAAAATAGTCGAAAAATCTGAGAAATTTTTTTTCTGTAAAACATGTATGTATGAAAAACTTACCCGAGGTAAATAAAAGAGGAATTAAATGTATTGCATAGACCCTGAAGTTTACATTGTTTGCAAATCAATAGCCAATTGCATGAGTTAAACTTCTGGAATATCTAAAAACATAGTTGCAGGAGAACTTTTAATTGCTATAATTTTGTCATTTAGTTCAAATTATTTCCGTACTGGTTGAATTACCTTGATTTTTGTAAATTTTCCTAAGCTGGAAGCACTAACCATCTGGGAACTGGAGTTCCTGTCGGGAGGCAAAGGGTTAAAGCACATGCCAGACACCTACAAAACATGGCTCCTCCACTCATGTAATAACAGCCTTCAATCTTGAGTGTTTCCCTAATTGCAGATCCTACCATCATTCAGCTTCCCAAACCAAATGAGCCTCTAACTTAGGTGGATTCATATTATCCTGTCACCTTGCTGTTGTGCCTTCAAAAAGTAATGGAGTGGATGTCTCACATTTTTCCTTGAATAGAGGGGCATTTTCAGAAAAATGCAGGGGGGCTGGCTACCAACAAAGATTGTCAGCCATTGAACCAAGTTACATAACTGGAAGCTGCAAATCGATTCACATTGGAAAATATATCTATTATGCTGTGGCTCTCTGTCTACTCCACAAGTGCATTTGATACTGAATGGCCTATGGGAATCCTAAATAAGTTGAGTCAGTCATGTTTGGGGATCAATGTTTTGATGGCTGCAAGCTTTTCTGAAGGAGAGATGTTTTAAAGTGTTCAATGAGGGTATCAGTTCTTCAATAAGAATAGCAAAAAGTGGTGTACCACAATAGGCAGTGCTGTCACCTTTGTTATTCAACATCATGATGCATGAAATATCATTTTAGTCAGAGATCTGCGCCTGTGAGTATGCCAAAGATCTTGCTTTCTATACTCAACATCCCAGTCTTCATGTTGAAATGGATACCCTATACAGCAGCAGCTTAATACACTTACTATTTTGTCAAAGCAATGGGGTCTGAAAATGAACCTGAACAAAACCAAGTGTATGTTTTTCACAGATGAAAAATTAACCCACTTCCTATCACAGTAGGACAGCAATTAAAATTTGTGCGACTGAAATATCTGGGAGTCATGCTGGACTCTCTTCACCTTTCCTGAGACCATCAAATAGAGGATCTCAAACAATCTTAGACACCATGCTTAAGGTCACTGAATGCTTTTTCCTGTGAATTTTTTTTAAATATAGAAAAAGTACTTCCAGATAGAAATAAGTGTTGAGGTATTCAGAGCATGTTTGAAGCATTTGAATAGACAAGCATAGCCTATAAAGTTTTCAGAATTTGCCCAAAAATCCCCCGCCCCCTCCCTGCTCAAAAGAAATTTCTTCAAAAGACAAATTCTCAGGCAATAGTGCAGATAGAGATGATTGTTTTTTGTTAGATTTACACTAAATAGGTGTCAAAATGTTGAGGATGGTTTTTTGATTTAGCTTAAAAAAATTGTACAAATTTTTTATCATTTTTGAAAAGTTTTCATGATTATTTGCATAAAGATTCATACAAAAATATTTTTACTCAATTTAGCAAAATACGTACTGCAACATATTGTACTCACTTTGCTCTCGGTGATGCCAAAAAGATGACCTTCATCAGAGAACAACTGACTGAAATTGAGCGTCAAAATCTTGAAAATTTTAACTCTTCAACGCTCAATTTCAGCCACAGTTCTCCGATGGAGGTCATCTTTTTGCATCGCCAAGAGCAAAGTTGAAAATTTTTAAACAAATTTCTTCAAAGCTACAATGGAAAACTATCAGCAATATTTTGACATCGGTTTATTGTGAATCTAACTAAAAAAACATTCATCTCTACCTGCATTATTGCCTAAGGAATTATCTTTGGAAGAAATTTCTTTTAAGCAGGGGTGGGAATTTTTGGGCAAATTCTAAAAACTTGATAAGCTATACCTGTTTTTTCAAATGCTACAAACATGATCTGAATACCTCAGAACTTATTTAAATCTGGAAGTATTTTTTCTTTATTTTTAAAAAATCATAGGCAAAATGCATTCGGTGACCTTAACTTGTTGCAATCTATATCACAAAAGCGTGGGGTGCTGACTGAGAACTACTATTATGCCTAGATAAAACTCTCATTTGCTACCAGCTAGACCATGCTGACCCACTGTGTGGTGCTGCTGCTTCTGTAAATCTCCTTCAACTTAACACCATTCAAAAACAAAATCTGCGCCCTGTTACTGGATGCCGCAAAGCTTCTCCGGTAAATTCACTGGAGGTGAACACCAATACTTTCCCTCAAGCTATACACGGAGATTAACTCACGAATCTGTACTAGAGCAAACTGGTGCAACTTCCCAATGAAATTGCTAATAACTTACTTCAAGCTCAATTCCCTTTGCAGCAAGTTTCTTCTATATATTTGCAATCCATATCACATACACAAGAGCTCTTTTTTTCCAGTGCTAACCTGCAGATTCTGACTCAATGCATCACCACTGGTTTCACCGCTTCCTCCCTGGTTCAAGGTAGAAACCTATGTCCTTAATGACTTTCTGCTTACCTCAGAATCTTCCTTATCCTATCAAATTTGTTTTTCAAAGGTATCTCAAATTAATGGACACTGCCTTTTCTAGATACACCTCTGTATTTATTGATGGGTCTTACATTGCTCAACCTACTGTCCCTCATCTGCTGCAGTGGTTGTCTCTTCCAGGGGAGTCACTTTGAACTGGGTACTCCAACCTCAAAGCTTAGGGTCATCAATGAAGCAATTCAATGGACACTGTTGAACAACATTGAAAATAAGTATGTCATTTTTAGTGACTCCTTGAGTTCCTTGTATTTCAAACTGAATAGAATGCCAAAAAACTCACTTCCCTTGAAGTGTGGGGGTTTGATGGTCTTTTGTCGTGGGGGCTCGGCAGTTGGGTCCGGGAGGTGTTGCGTTGAGGTTGTGTGAGTCGGCTCTCTGGTCAGGCACTATTTTTGGAATTGGAACGTTAGTTAGAGATTTAATGTTTTTTGAGTGTCATTGTTTGTTGCTTTTGGTGTTACTAATTACTGTTTTCATACCATTATGCTGAAGTATTCCCAAGTATAAGGGAAGATTTTTCTCAGTTGCTTAACTACAGGACGTGACATCCAAGCCAAGCTGTTCACAACTGCTTCCTACAGGGCTTACCTGCAGTTCATTCTAGGTCATAAGGGTTTCCGTGGTAATGAGGTAACCAAAGATGTCCATCTGCTGTGAAACCACACACTAACGCCAACCTCTTGTAAAGAAACGAAGAGTATCAAATATGAAACCTTCAAATCAAAGTTGAACACTGAGTGTGGTTAAGGGAAGCACGCGAATTATGCCATGAATTTTTTGAAAAATGAAAAAAAATACTTATGGAGGGAAATAAGCTTTCGGGTATTCACAGCATGTTTATGACATTCAAGTAAACAGTTGTAGCCCTAAAAATTTTGAAATTAACCCACACCCCCCTCCCCTCCCCTCCTCCAGGGAAAATTCTTTAAAATTTTAATTTCTCAGCCAATATTGTACATAGAGACAAATGGTCTTTTTTGTTCGATTCATAATCAAAATATCTGCCATAACTAGTAAAAGTTTTTTGTTTTTCCTAAAAAAGAAAAATTTACAACAATTTGAATATTGAAAACAGAGTTATTTTTTTCTATGGACGATGAAAAAATTTAAAATCTACTTTTCAAAAAAAACTCTCACTAGCATTTATTGTACTCACTTTGCTCTTTACGATGCAAAAGAAAATCTTCTCAATAGCTTCAAACCTGGAGGAGAAATTGCCCGTCAAAGTCTATGAACCACATTTTGAGAAAATTTTGGTCAAAGTTACCAACACCATAATGCAGGGTACACAGTGTTTCCTTTGTATGATTTCATATTTTTTTTTATCAGAACTTACAAACTAATACACTACTAATAAGTTGAAACATTTCAGATAAGTCTTCCATAGTTGTAACAAGTCACTGCCACTAATAAGTAACTAACACCTGCTGCAAACTGCAGAGGGCCTCGAACGGTTTTTCCCTGTGAAATATTCAAGAATTAAAAAGAAATACTTCCGGAGTGAAATGAGCTCTGAGGTATTCAAAGCATGTTTATAACATTTGAATAAACATTTATAACCCATTAAGTTTTTAGAATTTACCCACACCCCCTTCCCCCCACCCAGAGGCCAATTTCACAAAATTTCAATTTCTCAGCCAATATTGTACATTGAGACGATTAGTTTTTTTGTTCGATTCACAATTAACATATCTACAAATGTTTGAGACAGTTCTTTGATATCGCTTAAGAATTTTTTTTCCAAAATTTAGAATTTTTATACCTAAATTTTTTTTTTTTGCAATAAAAAATTTTGAATCAATTTACCAAAAAACTAGATCAGGTATTTATAGTACCTACTTTGATCTTTACGATGCAAAAATGATTTCCTCCATAGGTGGAAAACTGTAGCTGGAATTGCCCCTCAAAGTTGAAAATGGATCTTCTGCCAGAGCGAACAGCTGCATTTGATATTCTAGGCATTTCACAGGATGGACAAGCACAAAACCACTTACTAAGAAGGTCAAGAGACCACTTAACCTCTCCAATGAATGGATAGTTGTCTAAAAACAAAGAAAAACTTTTCAAAACACCAACCAGAGCTAAGCAGAGCCGCAGCTGGTCTCTCTGAGCGCAACTGCGGGGGAGGGGGGGGGCAATTTGGGGGTAATTATGGGAGTTTGTGTTGCCAAAACGGGCCAAATGACGTTTCTACGTGATAGAGGGAAGGTTTAGGAGCATTTTCAAACAATAATCTGATTTTCAGTTTTGGGCCCCAAAAAACCGTTCGCTTCCCTTAAGGAGGGGTTCAACTGATGGGAAAGGGACATGATTCACTAAAAATAAAAAATAGCATGGGGAGGTCTCTGTGGGCTGCACAAAAACGAGCTACATAGAGCAGCAACTTGCTCATTTGTGTACTGGGCACTCCGGGCTTCGTTCACACCTTCACCGCTTCATTAAGGTTGATAATTGATCCCATTTGCGTCTGTTATGCTGAGGAAAATGTTGACCATCTCTTTTCTGCTGCCATTATTACACTGCAGAACATACCAGTATGAAAAATTTGTTAATAATACTAAATGTACCGTTTTGTTTGAAAAAATTTGCTCAGAGGTGGCGACTTTTTGGAATCCGTCCAAAAACAAATTGTTAATGTAAATTGTTAATGTACACTATCAATCATCTATAAGGAAAATTAAAACCATCTGAAATCTTGTTAAAATTGTGACATTACAGAAATGCGAGTGGCACTATACAGAAAAACCTGTAATTTCTTTCAGCCTGCGTGCTGAACCTCAGGTCAACAATCAACATTCCTGAAGACGTGGAGCCGCATGGAATTGTCTCTGTAGCTCCAATTGACGTGAAACAACAACAGCACTAGAGGAGCTTTTCTTTCCCCTATATTTCCTGATGAGCAAGCCATTACTGTGATGCTTGAGCTAATGTAGGATTTTTTTTATTTTCATACTAATATGAGTTCCCTTAAGCCATAGTTCTGAAATCTTTCAAAATTTTTTAGGGACTAGAGTTTCAAAAAAGACTCCAATCTGTGGTTAAGGTTGCACAAAAGTTAAATGGTTGTATAGTTAAACACTGGTTAAATAGTTAATAAATAGTTAAACACTGGTTGCACAAAACTTAAATGCATAATTATTACTATGTTCTGAATGATTCATTTTAATACACTTCAGGAGCTATTGATTACCTATGAAAATGATTTCTAAAATTATATCTCAGTCTTAATTCAAGTGATACACTTATTTATCAGAAATATATGAGTCAACTAGTTTTTACATCATCAATTACATCTGCACCAAAAATTCAACACACAATTGTAAAATTGCAAAAACTTTTCATGCCCCCTGGTTTGTTCATGCAAAAGTGTATGCCTGCAATGGTTGCTAGGAGTGAATGCATCTGTGAGTTCTTTCTTGATTTTAGTGAGATTTTGGAAAGCATGCCCTCACTACTCACAGTTTCTCTACATTTTTAATTCAGAGCTACTTTGATTTAGTAGAAAGTTTTACAGAACATGGACAAGTTCTAGGGAGGGATTACTATTTGCAAGAGAAGATGTTATCAAAACCGTTGAAGGTCTGAATTCAATACTCTACTCTGCTGATATTCCAATGTTGTTCCTGGTGTTTTTAAGGTTTTTATTGTTAAGGGTTTTCAAAATTGTTTGTATTATATTTAACTAGTAACTAATGAGGTATATGGTGTGCTTAGGATGCTGGCTATTCTAATCCTTTTAGAATACTTTCCCTTTGTATGTAATTCAAAGATGTCCAAGATTTCAATCAAAACATGCCACCACAACTTGATGCTGGCAGTTGCACCAATCCACAAGCAGTTCAGATTGAACAGATAGAGCTTGAAGTACTTCACTTTTGTTAAGAAGCAATGAGTTTTAAGAAAAATTGACCTTATTCATTGGAAATTGAAAAAAAATTTTGAAGTTGCAATCAATCCTGATATGACACCTTGACTTAATGATTATTTGGATTATTTATTTTCAATGCCATGTTTGAGTTATGTTGAAGTTTGAGATTTAGGAATAGTGCTGATTTGAAACAACAATTTTGAATTAGATAAAAAATCATATGCTGTGGTCATGTTAATTATTGTTATCTGTGTTGCATTTTCAGGTGTGCAGTAGTTTGTTTACTCAGTAATGTAAATATATTGCTTGAAGTTCTAATTGCTAATGTAGAGTTTTGGGCTCTATTGAATAATAAACTCTTGATTCCTGCCTATTGAACATTTCAAGGATGCAGCCAGCAGTGGCCAAACCACGACCTAAAATTTATTTTAATGCTCAAACTGGTCAATATTTGTATTACAATTCTAGCACAAAGCAGTATCTTCCTTGCAAGCCTCTGCAATTGCAAATTCAGCATGGTGCTCATCAACTACAAAGGCCACCACACAATGTTCCATGCTCCACCCAGAAATTGCATGGACTTCAACAGCCTAGTCAACAGTCATTGCATATTCAGCAATTACAAAAGCCTCCAATTACTTTTCAGCGATTTCAACTGCCAGAAAACCAGAAAAGATCTTTAAAGTTCCGTGAAAATGAACAAAAGTGTAGTTCCCATGTGGCCCTCAAAAAGAACTGTGACCCGCCCCAGATGCAAGACAGAAAAGAGCGTGTATCCCACTCTGGGCCTCAAACTCATGCCACTAATCATCAAAAACAACTCGGACAACAGAAGCACAACAAGCAAGAGCAGCAGCAAGCTCAATTTAGAAAGAAAAAGCATGGGACTCAACCTTTGCCAAGTGTACCAAATCAGTCAAGACCAAAAACTTTGGATAAAATCCATGAAAATATCCAAGGAAGAATGTTGAATTCTGAGTTTACTTCAAATCCACAGCCTCCAATCTCAGAACATTGTAAAGTTGAAACTTCAGCATCTGAACATGCCTGTAATCCCGAAACTTCAACTTTGGCTTCAGTGTTATCTATCAAACCTCTTGAATGTGATCCTACTTCAGTTGATAAGATTTCAAGGCAGTTGCAAATTTCTGAAAGTCTTAGTAAAGTTTCAAGCAAATTTGAACTTGATACCACAGAGACTCAGCTTATTGGAGGAAATGAATTACTGCAAACTAAAACAGAAGGCTCGGAAACTAATAATGAAAGAAACATACTCCAACCATCTGAAAACGAGGAAATTGGATGCACTAAAATTGTGCTAGATTTTAAAAGTAACACGGGTGGAAAATATGTTGGTTGCTTCAGTTCTCTGCATCTTGGCTCTTTATGCAGAGCTTCTGGTCCTGCTCACCTCAACAAGGGTCCCAGAAATTCAGGCAAAGGTACCTTGAATGGAACAGTTCATAACAAGTGTTTGTCCATTGGATCTCAGAAGCTTGAATTGGGTCCTGCACAACTTTCCAAAGGCCCTCGCCTGGTGACTGCAGGCCCCAATCAAAAATGTAGTGGCCCAGCAGCGCTTCCTAAGGGGCCAGCAGGGCTTGCCAGTGGAAGTATTGGTTTACTTGGGACCTCTGGTAATAATGTAGTTGGTTGTACTGTGATTCCTAATGGTCCATCTACAGCTACTAAGTTGGTTAACAGATCTTTGGCAGTTGGCTCTGCAAATATGGCAAAAGGACCAAGTTTTCCTGTGCTTGGGTCAATGAAAAATATTGTTTATGCAGAAAAAACTGATATTATCTAATTGTGATAGATTTTCTGAAGTAATGAAGTAAATATGCTGTTTCAATTATACTGGACTTTCTCCAATTTATTGCTGTCTGTAAAAGAATGACAGAGATCTACTGAACTCAAATCTATCAACAGGTGTCACTTTTTCACTATATTAAGTTGGAGCAGGAATTTTATCTAAAATTATTTGTTTTTTAGGCATTTACTGAATTGAATTGTTTTATAAAATTTCAGTGGAAAATTTTTTCAATTATATGATGTTTAGTCATCTGAAATCTAATGATTACTAGATAATTGAATGTTTGTCCTTACTAGAGTATTTTCTAAATTTGAATGAAGCATGTTCTACTTGTAAAACAGGATGGCACAGAGGTTGCATCATAATTTAAAGCCCTTATTACACAGCAACTAATACAGCTATAAAAATGCATTCCATCCGAAATGAAAGAAAAAATTTTCAACTTGCATCCTTTATTGATGATACAGATTTGAAGAATATTTTGTAATCAAAATTTTCTCAGTTAACCATATCCCAAAATTGCCAAAATACAGCAAGGACTAGCAAGCTACAATAGTGGAAAGTTATTTCACTCACAATGGATTGTTAGTTGCCGTACAAAGGGACTTTGTAAGAAGATTTAATTGAGAAAGGCCTTTTACGCTTTGCATAATAACTGATTTCAAGATCATTGCAAGAAACCATGACAATACCAAGAGCTTCCTTTTCTGGTTGTTTAATTTCACATTTTGGTGACGTTTCATGGCTACCACAGTCTCACAATTTAATCCCTTCAAATTTATACCTATGGGAATACCTTAAAAAAAAGATTTATATCAACATGCCTAATACCCTCCATGATTTAAAAACGTTGTTGAAGAAATTAATAAAATAACTAGATACTTTGAAAAATCATGGAAATATACTGTACCTAGAAAATGATTGTGTTTAAATAATAATGGACAACATTTAAAGGATACATTTAAATAATTAATCTTGTAGGTTTTTTCATTAATTTCATATGTAATCAATTTTTATAGCTGTATTAGTTACTATGTAATAAATGTCTAAAATAGTGAAGTGACTTTTGTTCCACCCTCTACATCAGGTACAGGTAAATTCTTTTGTATTTCTAGTGATAGCCTCACAGATAGTATCTACAGTAGTGATAGCCTCACAGATAGTAACTTGTGAACCTAAAAAGTTACGCAGCATTTGGGTTTTTTATAGAAATATTGATGCTTAGGAAGCATATATGTTCAACCAGTACACTTATCCTAGTTAAACATCAGGTGATCAAATAGTGGAATTGGTTGACAGTAAATTGGAGACCTAATTAATGGAACTACTTAAAATGAGTAAACCAGAGCCCTTTCATTAAGAATAGTCTTACAATCATTTAAATTTTAGATATGCTGCTCTATCAATTATATATATTATTAATACAGCCATCAATTATTAATAAATATACCTAAAATAGTCAATATATAGGGAAAAATAGGATTTAAATATTTCTGTATAAAGCTTTGTGCAATTTTCTTTTACTCATTTCTGTAGGAATTATATCTAAGTTCTAGTTGTAGAAAAGAAGAAATGGGTTATGTTTTTAATGGTAAGGAAGAATGAATTTTTATTTCTTGGTAAATCATAACGTTAGCTTGTACCAAGACTATTGGTTTGCAAATATGCATTGCCTCTCTTATTCAAAGTTTTATGCTTGGAATTGCTGAGTAAAACTATGGATGATGAAGAAGTTTAAGTATCTTTAAATGCATACAAAATTTATTTGTGAGAAATACCTTCAAGTCTCTCATTACTCTAACGACTGTTTTCTAGAGTGTAATCTCTACCATAATAAGAGCTGCATCTGTCTATCCATCACACCCACCAGCAGAAAGTGTGTGCAATTTCTGCTCTACAATTGTATGTTTCCATTCGAAGAATAACTAAATTAGCCTATTGAAATACTGAACACTAAAATGGATTTTTTGGTCTATAAGTTTTGAGAATTGTTATAATTTGAGTATAATATGTATTTACATTTCTCCCTTGCCATAACATGGTTAATATTCTATAGACTGGTTACCCAGTGATTTCTTCTAGTCGAAATAAAATTCATTTGTTAATCAAGTCGATGAAAGATAAAAACTTGATTTTTTTCAAGGTGTCTATTAGAATGTCTATTTCCTATTTTAGCACTTTCATCACTTTTTTAGCACCTCCAGAGTTCAAATTTTAGCATCTTTCTTATTTGTAATTTATGAGAGAAGTACACAACACAAGGCTTATTAAAGCCAAAAAGCATGTATTTTTCCTTCTCAGCTTAATTGAATTAATCATGTTAGAGCAGTTATTATGAATCAACAACCGCAGAACTGACTACGAATAAGGACACATGACACTAGCAAGAGCGCTTGCAACCCAAGCACTCTGAATGGCCTCCTCTTTTCCCTTTATAGCCATTCCAAACAGCTCTTTTTATTGGTGCAGGCTGGGTAACCTGTCTCAAACTCATTAACGGGTCTTAAGTAACTTTTATTAGCAAACATACTGTTACATAACAACATAATATTGACAAGTAAAACAAAGGTATAGTTTTAACCATATGTACATCACACTAACAAGAGATACTGACTGGCATGTAAACGATATAGGCAGATAACTTCTAAATGATAGCTAATATCTTATTACATTTTATGAACTCCTACTAGAGATTCCCTAAGTGTGTCTACAGATAATCAAAGTTCAAAAATAAATAAAAGATTCTAAAGGAAAATGAAATGAAAATGATAACAAAAAATAATAGTATTCTACGTCTTTTGGTACAGAAGGTAATACATGGCACCAGTAAGAGAAAAAAAAAAGTGTTCTAATCTAACAAAAGAGATCTCAACAGTAAAATGAGAGGTGTGTCACAACGTTACATAAATGTTGAGACATAGTTAAACTTTGAAAATTAGTCAGTTTGTTGTTACACCCATTAAGTATTCATATCTTCTTCAACATCAGCAGCTCCTCATTAATGTGTTGCATAGCTGCCTCACAGTCAAATAATTTTCTTCGTTTTCTCCTACTTGTAGTTTCCTCTTCTAAATGCGTCCACCGATGCTCTTCAGCCATGAAGCGTTGCGTTTCCTTCAGGTGTTGACTGCGTCTCTGAAATGCCAACTGTACAGCAACCAACATTTCATTATTAACTTTGATGTTTAGAATCCCTTTAGGATGGCGGATTACTTGGTGAATTAGCTGTTGAGCCACCAAAAACTTCTTGGTGAAGTTGTTCTGCAGCAGATTTTTGTTGGCAGAAAAGCCTCGCTCCACTTCGGCATTACTATGGGATAGTAATAGAACAATCTGGATCACTTTGTACGGTGGTTTATGCTTTGACAAGGTTCCAATGGCATTCTGGTAATAAGAATCAAGGCGGTGATCCTCAGTAGTTTCTTGGTCTTTTGAAGATGAGTATTTGGCAGCACTGCAAACAAAGGATGGATTTTCCAGTGCCTCAGACCAGGTGTTGCAGACAAAATCTACATCAGCAGTGGTCAACCTGCCTGCATCGATCAATTTACTACACAGGATCTTGAATCGCGCTGTGCTCACAGCAGTAGACGACGAGATGACTTGTGGATTCAGTGTACTAATACCTCTTGTCAGAGTATTCTTCAAAGGGCTCTTATCGGCCAGCTTAATGGTAATATTCTTAAGGATGGTGTTGTTGTCAGATCTGAATTCAATGAGAGTTTTCTGTGTTTGTTCGGGCTGAGATGCCTTGTGAAGAGCCCTCTTGGCGCCAGAGACAATACCTACTTCGTAAGGCGACTTGGAATTAGCGCTTTTATCTAGATCGATTTGCATGAGCTCCCTGCCAGGTGTTGAATTCTTCCATACAACTGACTTCACAAACTTCTTCATAAGCTTTCTGAACATGATTTGCAGCTGCTCATACAACGTCGACGCTAAAGGAGCATTTTTCTGGAATTCCATGAGGAGAGGCTCCAGCTCAGTGGCAAGAAATGAGAAGAACTCTTGTCTTGCCCAGAGTAGAGGAAGGTTGTCAAAGGACTGCATTAAGAAAGACAGACTTTTTGAAACTGTTGTTTTTGTTTCTTTTGACTTGATTACGTTAGCATATTTCTCCAGATATGAGATCACAGCAATGACTCGCTACCACAATGCTATTCTCCGAACACTAAATTCAAATTAACTTCATTGGAAATAAATATGACCCCGTTAGCCTGATAAACTCGCAACGGCGTGCAGGAGAATCTTTGAAGACGTAGTAACACACTCCGAGGAATCTTTGGATTTCCCACCCAGACTTATTAAAGCCTGTCTTAAACGCATTGTGGACCACGTGGAGGCCACATGAGCCAATGTCTAACAGTTGCTTGTTTTTCTCCGAAAGTTCTTTTTGAGCCAGACTAAATACCTTCCAGCTGACTGATGGGCCATTCATTCCTAGCTGCACAACTTTCTCGAATGTAACGCCACTAAGGAGACTGTCCTTCATTGCTGTAAACCTGTTGTCAGTAGTTACACGACCCAGATATTGTGACCCTATGTATTTTGGGGTCACCATGCTGTCGTCAACATAGTGGATGACGAGGTGCATTTAACACTGCTGAGCTATTTCGTTGAGCAATTCGTCAAACTGTAAAATACATAAGGCCGCCTTCCGAACAATGCCGAATGCCTTCTCTCTGTAAGATTCTCCTAAACCAAAGGCGCCAGTTAGAAATCTTTTGCAATCTGACTATCTGGAAACATGGCTCTGCAATTGTCTGTTGGTATTAGCGAGCTGTGATTGTCTACAACATGCAAACAGTACGTAATTTTAGCTTTTGTAATAGAGTCCCTCGCTTCCTGATTGTGAACATACACAGATGGTTGAGGGTTCTCAGTCTCTACGGCATCATTGAGAATTCCACTGGACACCTGAGCAGATGTTGACAGGGACTCGGTTGTGCAGAAAATCTTACGAATGTCACGCTGAGGTTTACTAGCGGTGTCCTACAGAGCTAGTGTGTATATGGGACCTCGCCTTTGCATGAGATCGCACTTGTGATATATCAGCACCTGCAAAACTGAACTCCTTTTCACAAACTTTGCGCTTAGCAAGGAACTCTGTATGCCCTTGCACTAACCATTCTTTGAAATCAGGCAAAGGACACCAGTTCAACTGGGAATGATTGTTTCCCGGCATAATTTAAAATTAAATTAATATTGTAAGTATCTGAGAGAGAAAAGATTTCGTGTTAAATACATTTAATCCCAGTCCAAGTTCAGATTAGAATTGAGGCAGTCTGAGTCATACATAGACCTTTATAAATTCTGATGTGGGTGTGTATACGATGGATGTTCAGTGTTCAATTAAAGACAATGAATAAAAGGTGTCTAAACACTACTAAAAATCGGTAACAGGGGTCTGGAGTAGTGTTACAGTTGATTCCCCAAGTGGCAACTAACTACCCCCTCGCAGAATGAGAACCCAAAATAACAAATCGCTTGCTTTTGCAAAATGCAATTTTTTTAGCACTTTCCACTTGATTTTAGCATTTTTAGGCCATTTTTTGGCCTTTTGCGCATTTTAGCACTTATAGCACCTTGTTTTCCTAAGATTAAACTTGATTTCATCAGGTACAGTATTTATTAGGGCGCATATATTGTTTTAAGGCGTAAAATATTAAATAAACATGCAGATTCGTATTTCATTGATTTCACCTATTATAGAGTGGTCTAGTGTCACCTTTCTGAATTCTCATGGAAAACTGAAAGAACTAATGTTGCTAAAAGCCTCTCATGGGGATACAACGATTGTTTCTGTGAGAATAAGTGTTCACAAGAGAAAGATGTGTGGTGCCAAGCTAAAATTTCTGTTGGTTTTGCTTATATTGAAACACATAAGGTGTTATGTCTAGAATCACCTTTTTTTTTTNGTTCACAGCTGACCTCGGCTTCAACAGCTATTTCTTTGTCAAAAATTTATCATGTTTTATCAACTTCTTTCACCTTACTGTTTCCATGCTCAGGGTGTAAGGATACATTATACATAGATATGTACCTCATTTCCTTAATTTCATGCTAAATGGTGCCTTCCCCCTTGCTCTTTTTAGAGCACCGTTGTTGGGGTAAGGACAGTTTGAAGTTACTTCCATTTGATATATCTTCTTTACCATGTTCCAGTGATGAATTGTATCAGGTCAAAATGTTAAACTAGTAAATTCTAATTTATTCCCCATTATGTTCAAAAATGAAAGTTGTACCATTGCTTGTGTGAATATCATGTAATTTTAAGCAATGCTAATAGTATGTGTAGTAAGTTGCTTTATTTGTTGAATTTAATCGAATGTACCCATATGATCTTGTAATATAATGGGTACTGAAAATAATTCTGCTGTTACCATTCTAAATGAGCCGTTTTCATGAGTTATTTGAAGATTAGATTATGAGTTTTCTCTCTAACTTGGATTGAATTTATTTATACATGAGCGACAAGTGTCTTGAGATCACAGTGAGTAAGTTGGAGAGAAATGATACCGCTTATCTTAGGTCTGCCGCATATTCAATGGCTGTCCACATGATGCTAAAAATGTACTAATAAAATTTAACTAAACTGCCTTGCACGAGTAAAAGCGCAATGCTTCCAAATTATTTATGGTTAGTTTGATTTTCTTCTTATTTAAATACGATAATACAATGGTAATATACTGCTGTATTCACCTCTGAATTTAAAAGTTGCTAATTAATCGAGGAAAGCCATGAACCTGAAACAGAGTGCCGCATATCGCCGTGAGTATTGAACTCACATACTTAAATTTGTGCTCTGATGCTCATTTCGAGGCCTGCTACGATTAAGTGGATCTGCCCTCCCCCTGCATCTATGAAGGTCTGGTACCTCTTTCGGATTGAATAGAATCAGTACAGAAGTCTTTCTACTGCATGGAAATCTGCTGCAAGCGCTATCCCAGTGACAAAATATATTTAGAACTCCACCTATATTTCGCTAGTCAAAGTTCTCGTGTGACCCCTGAGCCCTGAGAAAGAAATCTTAGGAAGTGAAAATAAAAAGTTGAGCAGGTTTTGATCATTGTTTGAAAATTGGGCCATTATTCTGTACTAAAATTTTTAGTATTTTCGGGAATTAATCGTGATTCTTAGTCGTGAAAAAACTATTTTTTTAAGAGTGCTCCTTTCAGAAGGATGACCTGTGAAAGGTAGCCCTTTAGCGCATCTTAGGGACCTTGAGTCCTCGGGTATGTAGGATATACCTCAGTAGGAAACTGTAAGAGTGTCTATCCTTTGGAGTTTAGCTTGGGAACTAGCGCTTATTTGTGGTTGTCAGCTACGCATTACAGAATCAGGAGCACTTGTAGCAGGAGCCTGTTGTGGGCTTAGATTTGTAATGAGGGAAGCAGGCCTACGTTCCATTTGTCACTTTATATTTCACTCGTTTGAGAGACCGACGTGCCGTGCAACCGATTTCATACAGTAGTGCCTTTGTCTTATTCTTTGTTCTCTTTTCAACTTTTTGTTTCATTGAGATCCTTGTGCCTTCTACTACCAACGGATCGCGCTGTGTCAATCAAGACATTCAACTTGTGCGCTTTGGTGGTGTAACTTCAAAATAATACTTCACTCACTTTCTCGGTTTTAATCGCCTTAGCTTGGGAGAGAAAAACTTTGGAAATAATCCTATAAGAATATTTGCGGTTGTTTGATTAAGAATATATACTCATATATGTTACAATACTCTGAATTTGAGTCTCTTGCTTGCACTGATATCAATAAATCACCCTAAGCTGATGTCTTTTACTATGTCCTATGAAGTATTCTAGACAAACTTCACAAATACAACTAAAAGGAAATAACCTGAGATTTCATGGTGCTTGTGCAAACAAAAAATCTTGTGGTGGTGGTGTTGCAGGGGGACTATGTGAGGGCCTGAGCTAAAGGTTAGGTAGGCTTCCTTTTTGTTGAAATAGAATAGGTTCTTGTTTTGTTACGGACCATCTTTTTTCGGTTCACTGCTGTCCTAATTTTTCAGCACCTACTACTTTCTTCTTCAACTTTGATCTTGTTTCATGAACTCCTTTCTCATCTTACTGTTTCTATGCCCTTTCTGAATAGATTCCGCGTTCCCTTTACTCCATACTAAATGGTGCCTTCGTCCTTCCTCTCTTTTGATCGCATTTATTGCTGCCTCCCTACCCGGTTTTAGTTTAAGCCTCCCTACTCGGGAGGCTAAAACTAAAGACTGATCTAATACAATCCAACCGACGATTATCCGGTAGATGACACCTTATCGAATAAACCATTATTATTTTCATCATTAGTCCCTAGCGGGATTGGAAAATATATTGATAGAAAGCGTTTTAGAATTTAAAAGAATAATAAATAGATCATTTATTAATAACTCGTGTACAAATGCATTTTGATGAAAAAGTACAGTAATATGATCAAAATAATAAACTGCTGAAAAGTCATAGCAAAGCAAGGAAAACAGAAAAGTAAGCATGCATTACAACGTTTGTACAAGTTTTGACAATTATTGCCGCATTAACATATTTCTATAAGGTCTTCTTGACGCGTTGCGGCAGCGTAGTACTTCTCCACCCTGTTGGTAAAGTTGAGCAACATGCTGGGGTTGACAAGTCCTAGGGCTTCAACTGCGATGTTCTCCATCTCTTGCATCCCTTGCTCAGTAACTGGTAATGCTCCGCCAGGTGCTATCTCAAGAATTGCATGCATCCTTTCTCACAAGTGCCTCTTTACGTGACTCTTCACTAGGCTCCAAACTAACTCTATTGGATTTAGCAGATAAGAATGAGGAGCTAAACGGAGTATCTGAAAACTTGGATATTCTGTCTCTAGCCCTTCAAGATTAGAATGAGCCGGAGCATCGTCAATTATGAAAGTAGGATGGTCAATCCCGTTCTGACGACATGCATCTATGAGCTCCCGGAACCACTGCAGACAATCCTGTCGTTTGAACGAGCCGCGGCGAGTCGAGGTTAGAAGCAATTGGGTACTCGTCATTGCTCCAATGATGTGCAGATTAGCGCCTTTGCTGGACGGAAGAATCACTGACGCTCTCGCACCAACTTTTGATCTTCCTTGGTTTCTTTTACAGTAAAGGTTGAAATTTGTCTCGTCAACCCATACTGGAGTCCTCCATTCTGATCTCGCATTGAAAAATTGCTCCATGTATCTAGCGCGTTTTCCTTTGTTCTCTTCATTATTCATTCTATCAATGCTTGGCCTCACTATATAATTTGACTGAAAACATTTCACCATCGAGCCAATTTTTGATCGTATTAACACACACGTCAATGTCATGATCTTGTTGTACTTTTCTGCGAAGTTGTGCGAGAGTAATCGAAACATTTTTTCAATGGCTGTTGTAAGTGTCCTCAATATTTCGGGACATTTCTTATTATTATTTCCTCCTTTCTTCTTTCGTAAGAATTGCTTATTTTTCACCCACCTGTAAGCAGTCTTAGCATTTACTCCAAGTGCGTTTGCAACTTTCTTCCAGTCCTCTTCATTAGTGAAGGCTTCTATCACTATACGTACATTTTCCTCTGTCTGTCTAGCGCACTTGTTTTATTATACTTCATCTTGAAGGTTTTGATTTCTGAAAGTTGAAATTTGGAGTTGAGGTGGATGACGGTAGCTTGTCTACAAAAGGTGCAACGTGATGTGCAGCAATGTGCAACGTGGCGGTATCTCTGAGATGTTTTTTTGATCAAAGTGTCTCAGATGTGACTCCTTTGTGTAATGGTTTGATAAGGAGTAATGGTTCATACAACAAAAATCAAATTCTGTATTTTTTGTAAATTACACTCTGTAAAAACTCGGTATCTTTGTACGCATAGTTGGAATAAAATTACTTCACAAAGAAAAAATACGAGTATATTTCACTAAGATTCTATCAAATTGCATTATGAAGCCGATCAAATTCTTTTGGAATGATTTTAAATTGAAAAAGAGCAAATAAAATTTCCTTTGGAGCAATTCTATTTTCACGAGGATCAAATTAAAATTCACTTGGATCAATTCTATTTTCACGAGGAGCAAATTAAAATTCACTTGGAGCAATTCTAATTTCACGAGGATCAAATCAAAATTCATTTGGAGCAAATCAACTTGTTAATGGTATAGAACGGCTCCAAATTCACATTTTTGTGAGTAAGATCACACAGAAAGAACGATACGGGGTACAGTGTACTTGTTCATACACGGAAACTATAATTTTCTTCATAATTTTCTATTAATAATTAAGTGTATACAATTCTCGTCTGAGTTTCATAACTTATCTGATCATAAACATTTTAAAACGGTAACAATTCTAATCTAAACGAGTTGAGGACGATGAAAACGAACGAAAAAAAGAGTAATCTAATCTAAGTTTGATTCTGAAGTAATAGTTTTCATGAATGCAAGGAATATTTTTTAGCATCAAATTCGAGGGTTGTACCTAATAACTGCATTCTATTTGAGATTTAAAAAAATAAATCTTCTACGATTTTCTACCAGTAAAGTTTTATATTGCGAAAACATTCTTTCGACATCGCAAGAAACAAGAGGAGCAAAGGTGAAGCAAGTAAGTCGGGAAGGGAAATATTCCTTAACGGATTCATCCATTGCGTCAGGAATCTCACGAGTCAAAATTGAGTTGATTGTTTTTATCTTTTCAAAACCTTTGTTAATCACCAAAATGCGTTTTAACTTTTGATGATACCTTTTATCACATCTGTTCTCCAATGTTTTCTCTACGATTTCCATTAATTTTATTGCTCTCGAAATAGGACGTCCCTGTATTTCTAGCTCTTTGATAGTTGAGGTTACCACAGAAAATGTGCTATCAATGAATGCAAAACTTACAGTCTTTCATTAAATTCTGTCACTCTTTGATGCTATGCGCTTCATCTTGTTCAAAGGACATGAACACAGGATGTACTTCATCGTAATGCATAATGAAATATTGGACAGTGTTCAACTACGTGTCATCTTGTCACAATTGGTGTTGGAGGAAGAGGAGTGCTCGGAGTAAGTTTCTTGAATCGTTGCTCTCTCTGAGGTGCTCTGACGAATGCTTTTTCGCTGCAGATATAAATTAATTCCCATCAGGATGGCTTGCTCTCACCAATTCCGACAATCTGTGAAGACCGTGATCTAAACAATTTATGTGAATCGTTTTTGGAAAAAGAACTTGTAATCCGTTCATAGCTTTTATCATGTACGCAGCAGCATCTGTACACACGAGAGGTACGTTTTCGTACAGGATTTGCTCGGCCATAGAAGCTGGAGAGAATCGGTGAAAAATACGGCCACAGACGAATGGTTGACGACAAGTAAAATTCCAATGTTAGCCAAGTAGCATTTGCCCCGTTCTGACTGAACATACAGAAACACCGAACCCAAAACAAGCAATGTATCGTTGTTCAAAATGAGTACTTTCATCCCCGAGGTTCATATTTTGTGACTGGCAGCGTTTTGTCGAAGGGAATTCAACTTATTCTTAAACATATCTGACAAGTAATATTTCCTCAATGTGGTTTGATCTGGAATCTTTTTGCCGGTGTACTTAGAAAGTTCCTGAAATCAACATTGCTAAATGTCTGAAGAGGTATGTCACTAGAAACTAAGGCGGTACTCTACGCTGCATTGAATGTGGAGCATCTTTTACGAACATTGCACGAAGATGTAGTGAGTGTCTGACTTGTTAGGGTTGTACTACGTGTGTGCATCGAAACTGCCAGATCCAGGTTGCCAAGATCCACGTTGACTCGACCCTGGCTCACTCGGGCCAGGTTGATTTGGTACATTTTTCGACTTTTTTTCAATTTCAATAAAAAAAGGAGAGCAAAAATCGCTTATAAACATTTCATTATACTGAGAACGTTTCATGCTAAAACCCATCATCAGCTCATTAAAAGAATTTGACATATATCACTGAAATATAAATGAACGTAGATGAACAAACAAACATAACACTGAATCAAAGTAAAATTAAACTACAGTAAATAACACGAAACACAACTAAGAACCTATGATGCTAAGAGGGTATGAATTCAACAGGTTGTTAAGTGAAGGCTTGCATTTAAAAACGAAAAGCGATTCCAAAATTCCAAGATCTAAAACAGTTGAAGCTACACGTACTACTTTAAAATGAATAGAGTGTGGAGTTACATTGCACGTTTCAGCATGATCGCGAACAGAGGAGCGAGATGGACGGGTCAATCGAACACCAGTACAATAACTAACTCCAACATGCTCGGACACTCTAGCTCCGAGAGTACGTGTAGTCATGCCAAAGTAGTCAGATGCACATCGTGCACAACTGTATGAATACACTTGTGAGGCTTGCATAGTAGAAGGAAGTTTGTTTTTATAATTGAGAAAAGAACCAATTGTAAATTTGTTTCTTAATATTATATGAAATTTCATACCTGTAAAATGTCTAGAAAGGAGGGCAAGTAATTCAGTTTTGAGTTTTTCAAAATACGGTTCAAAATATGGTAAACACAAATAAATCGGTTGAGAGATTGGTTCTTGAATGATCGAATATTGTCTCGCCAACCCGCTTCTGCGGCGAGAAACTTCCAGAACTAACTGGCACAGGAAACATAGTCTTTAGCTGACTCCCTGAAAGGGGTCAGTACATGCTGCAATAACAAAAGCTTATGACAAGTAGGACAATAGTTTAAGAGAATGCTCACCTCGATGTTAAGTTTCGAAGATTATGTTCCGGTGAACATTTCTCCACAAAAAAGCCGGCTGTCAAGGATTAAGCTTCCCTGAAGCGGGGCCGGTATAGGTCAGAGCACACTGTAGACATGCGCCCCGGACCACTCATCTTCGTCATCTGAGGAAGCAACCCGCGAAGGCCCCTCCTCAACTTCGCTCGGATCCGTAGCTGAGGCTTCGGATTCGCTCGTAAAGACAAACGAACATTTTATGCATGTCCAAGGTTATTAAGGTCGCCAGGAAAGTGAAGCACTCCCACCATTGCCCCGCTTGTCATAAATAGTTAGCGTTCTTACTTTTTAGGCCAGTTTGTTATAAAAGCAGACCTAGTCTCTAATTATGCAAGATATGGGCTGTCTTGCACGGGAATTTAGTAAGGAGCAAGGCTGGATTTGCGACACGACAATATGGTTCGACAATAGCATTTTTGAAACTTGTTTGCTAAAAACTTTTCAATTTGGTGTTCAATAAATGAAGGACCGAAAACCATTCTGGCGGAAAAATTCTATCAAAAAAGAATTCTCAATGAAGGACGCTAAAATAAGAACAAATTTTGTAAGCGCGAGCAAGCAAAGTTCTAATGCAATTCAGTTTAAAATGGAAAGTGCAATAACTATGAAAACTCATTCCTAGGCCAGAAAAAGTATTTTTTCGGTAAGCCGTCACTTCAAATTTGTTCTCACGTTTAGTCATTAAACAATCCAGAAAAGGCAATTTATTATGTTCTTCACATTCCATAGTTAATCTTATACTTTTATGCTTTCTTTTAATAGAGTGGAAAAATAATGTTGCGTGGTATTCCTCACGGAACAGCAAAAAAGTATCGTCTATGTGACGACGGTAAAATATGAGCCGGAAGTAATTGGGACACAGCTTTAGGGGAAAAACTCAAAGCACAATACCCCACTCTACCCAGATGTCTGAAATGGGTACCTGTTTTGACCGGCGAAACCGTCATGGCGTCCTGGCGTTAGTTATAAGGCATTTGAAAAACCAATGTACAAGGTGATATGTATCAGGCTTGATTGGAAATAAAGCATCCTTAGATGCCGATGTTTGTTCGTGATTTCCGACCTCCGGCCGAGTGTTCGTTGGTAGATAGCAAAAAAAGCCTTTAATGAAGACATTTTGATTATTATTTTGATCCGATTATTATGAAATTTAACCAGAACATGTATTTTTTGAAAAAAACAACCACACTTGTGTCTCTTTTTCGATTTAGGCCTTAGTTTTTGAAAAAATTGAAATATTAGTTTCTAGTTCATTTTTAGTGATATTTTAAAAAGAATTGAAGTCAATGAGTTTTTACGCTAGAACAAATTCAAAGTCAGTTTTAGAATCCGTAAAACAATGCTTACAAACTAAAAGATTCAGATTTTTCATTTACCTTTTTGTTTTCTTTTGAAATGCGATTTTCGATCACTAACTAAAAATATACAAATTTGTTTTTTTAGAACTGGTAAAAAAGTTGAAGGTACAAATTGGGAAATCGAAGGATTTTAGTTTGTTAGAAATGTTCGAAGAATTTCAAAACGGACTTGTTTTTTTTCTAGCATGAAAACTCACTGACTTCTATTCCTTTGAATTTTGAAAATGAAGTTTTTTTGTACGAGACCAAAAACAAAAATTTTATCTTGACTGTTGTATTATTATCTGAAATGTATATTATCATGTTGTCTTATCGTCTACAAATAATATGCATGCATAATTTTATACTTACCCTGTGAATTGTAAATTACATGTATAAATTTTTTGTAAAAAGAAAGTTATTTTTCATTTCTTGAATGGTAAATTTTTTATTTGTATACGGTTTTTTTTTAAATAAGCCATTATATGTAGTTTTAAAAAGGAGCACATTTTGTTCATTCACTTGTTTTATTTTGGCCTTAGTTTCTCAGAAAATAGGAAATATTTGTTTTTTTGTCATTTTATCTGATATTTCAAATGAATACAAATCAATGAGTTTTCATGCTACAACAAAACCAAAGACAGTTTTAGAATCCTTGAAACATTGCTAATAAACTGAAAGAGACAGATTTTTCATTTTTTTCTTTTACATGGGCTCAAAAATCCCTAGCTGGGTCGTCCCCCATAATCCAGACTGACTTCTCCCAACCCTAAAACCTGGTGGGGGTTCTGTGATGATCTGGAGTGCTTTTCTAGGAAAGCCCCCAGGGCAGTGATTTCCTTTTATGGAAGAATTAGCAGTCAAGACTATTTAGGAATTTTGGGTGACCAAGTTCATATTATGGTTCACACACTGTTTCCGGAGGGGAACGCCATCTTTCAAGATAATAATGCCCCAATCCATTCAGCTAAAATTGTTGAAAAATGGCACGAGAAACATTCTAAGAAGTTGTGCATATTATCTGGCCACCATAATCTCCAGACCTCAACATTATTGAACATTTATGGTCGGTTTCAGAGATTCAAGTGAGAAGACGATTTTCGCCGCCATCGTCTATGAAAGAACTGGAGGGTGTTTTAACTGAACAATGGGCTGAAATTCCTTTTTGAAAACAATTCACAATTTGTATGAATCAATACCTCGGAGAATTGAGGCTGTGATTGCCTCAAAATGTAGACCTACACCATATTAAAGAAATGCTTTATTGATTTTCTAAAGTGCTTCCATGATTTTGTCCAATTGTTTGCGCAAATCCAAAACCTCACGGCCCATACATTTCAATTAATGTTCTGGGACCAGTTAACAAACATTTTTCAGGAATAACTAGATAGTACAGTAAACAAATTTATCGCACTTGCTAAATGATTCAAAATAGATCTATCACTACCCCAGAGGGCGTTCCTATAAATAGAAAAACTGAAAAATTTTAACGGACAAATGTAATAAAGCGCAATTGAGCTATGCATTTCAATGCGTTCGATTGAGCTAGAAGCTATGCTATGCACACACACAAAATTTCATTCTGCATGTATGTTTGTTAACGTATCTTTAGATGTGCGTGTTGTTTTTTTATAAATTACTTTTTGACTAAGCTTTTCTCACTGTTTAAAAATTATTTACGATGATGTTTCAATCTACTTCGGTAAAGCGCTTTTCATCTTTTCTTATTTCGTTTCAACTAATAATAAAGGAATTCCTAATAATTCTCTTGTTGTATTTAAATTATTTATAAGTTGTCAGCCATCTCTTGGTGTGTAAAATATCCAAGAGATGATATTTTGATTATTTCTCTCAAAAACATACTTAGCCCCCGACGTGCCAATTGGCCGCTAACATGGTCGGTCGGCTCATATGGTTTGTCAGTCAATTAAAATCTCAAAAAAAAAAAGTTAAAGACAATCCCCTTGATCGTAACCCTCTGAGAGCTTCTCAGGGAATGTATGAGGCAGTAACAAAACTTCTGTCCAATTTTTCAGCTACATGTTTAAGGTACGATTACTTCAATTTAGCTTGTTAATGTTGTGTGCTTATGTATGGTAATTAATAAATATGTTTGAATTTCATAAATGCAATACGGCAAGCTCAGCAGCAAAAATACTCAAAGATACTTTTGGAAATGATATTGTGAATGAAAAGACCTGCAGAAGATGGTTTTCACGTTTCAAAAAGGATGACATCAGTCCGTTTTAACCGAGAGCAGGATGCTAAAAAAATTCAATTCTGAGCAATTGCAAGCTGCCATTGATGAAAATCCAACTTGCACTACTAGAGAACTGAAGGAAGCCTTTAATGTAAGCCATGTGACCATGTATAGGGAAATGAAAAGAGCTGGCAAAGTGTCAAAGGCCGGGAAATGGGTCCCACACGATTTGTCAGAAATCAACAGGCAACAGCGTGTGACCTGTTGTGTTTGACTGCGTTCTCGTGAACTTCCGGCACCTTTTTCAGACCGAATCGTAACTGGTGATGAGAAGTAGAACCTTTACAACAATGTTGAGCGCAAAAGACAGTGGTTAAGTCGTGGTTCAAAGCCAATTCCACAGCCGAGAAGTGGACTGCACCCTAAAAAAATATTTTGTGTGTATGGTGGGATTTGAAGGGAATTGTTTATAATGAACTAATGGGTGACAACCAAACCATAACATCTGGAGTTTACTATCAGCAGTTAACTCGTTTAAAAGCAGTTTTACAGGAAAAACGGCCTTCTTTGATCAATCGAAAAGGAGTGATTCTGCACCATGACAATGCCAGGCCCCACATTTCATGAAAAACCAAAAATCTCATTGAAGAATTTGGCAGGGAAGTCATGCATCACCCACCATATTCTCCCGATCTTGCTCCAACCGATTTTCATCTTTTTAGGAGCTTACAGAATCATTTAATGGGACAAAGGCTTACTTCAAGAGAAGAGGTCGAAATGAAACTAGTTTCTTTTTTTGAGTCCAAACTGGCTAAATTCTATGAAGAAGGAATCAGAAAGCTTATGGCAAGATGGGAAGATGTAATTAATAAAAATGGTGACTATGTTGACGACTAAATAAATATATTTTTGACAGGATTTTCACTTAATTTCAAAGAAAAAAATGGACAGAACTTCTATTACAACCTGATATCTCAGAGGAATGTGGTTAAATTGTCTCCATAAAAAGTTGAGAACAAAAATCAAAGAAGTCCACATTGTCAAAATTTTATGTGGTCAATACTAAAACGGACGTTTCGGGCCTTGACCCATCATCAGCTGTAAATCTGTAAATATAAACAGAGAATTTAAAAATGCTGACTAGGTCATTGCACTCATTATGCATAACTAGAGATGATTAAACACCGGTGATTACGAACTGACTGCCATACCCAATAAACTGAACACAGGTGAAGGAGAAAATGAAAAAAATGCAAAATGGGACGTAATTGAAAAGCAATTCAAGAACATATAAGCGTTCTAATACCAGTTTTTTGTTTTTATCTTTTTTAGTTTGAAGTTAATGGTATTAGATTAGATTATATGTTAGTTCAAGTCTCCCTAACCATTACAAAAAAAGGGCGTACTGAAGAGAGGAAGGCACCCTTTCGTATGGAGATAAGGGAATGCAGAACCTATGCAGAACAAACAAAATAAAAAAAAATAGAAAACATCTGCATCTAAGGATGCTTTATTTCCAATCAAGCCTGATACATATGATCTTAAGCATTGGTTTTTCAAATGTCTTATAACTAACACTATATATAGGACACCATGACGGTTCCCCCGTGAAGCCGGCACCCATTTCCGACACCTGGGTTGAGTGGGGTATTGTGCTTGAGCTTTCCCTTATACCCAACGGGGAAAATCGCCGCGCCAGTGCCGGGATACGAACCAGGGCCTCCAACATGCAAGGCCGATCCCTTCACCACTGTACCACAGCGAGCACATAAGGGACATAGGTTGAGAAAGAAGTTCATGAAACAAGATAAAAGTTTAAGAAGAAAGTAGAAGGTGCTAAAAAAAACAGGACAGCAGTGAACTGAAAAAAGATGGTCCTTAACATAACAAAAAAATTTCATTTCAACAAACAGGAGGCCTACCCAACTCTCAGCTCAGACTCTCACACATTTTTCCTTAGGAATGCTAATTCCCATAGATACATTAGTTGTATCCCCCTGAAGGGCGTTAATAGTTTTAAAACGCTTTTGTTACAAGCATGCATTTACTCATCTTTTAAATCATTTCATTTCGAATTTGATTGTTTACTCGATTTTTTTTAGTCAAATGGCTTTTCTCTCACAAACGATGCCAAGATTGGTCATTTTTTTTAACAAGAATTTTGATCGTACTCTATCTACCCTAACAGCTGATAAACTTCGACGTTCATTCGTATTACGTATTTTAGTGAAGAGTCGGAGCAATTGAAACGTCATTGATATTGTGTTAACTCCCTCATGTGTCTTTTTAGGTCGTACTTGTCAGTACATTCACCACTGGTTCATTTTTCCGGTATAAGAACAAAATTCCTTCGCGTTTCCGTTCTAGTTTTGTCTATTAATACAGTTGTGCACAATGTGCATCTGCGTATGTCGGCTCAACAACTCGTGCATTGCGCGTCAGACAACTGGAGCACGACAGAATAAGTTCTAGAACTGCTTTTCTGGCGATGGAGGGAGGAAGCTGTTATTGGGAAGACAGTAGTCGAGGGGCGTGTGAACAGTGGCATAGCCTTAGTAAGGCAGGAAGCTGTTCCTGACATTTGACGTTTCTGAATGCAATTTTTTTCTAAATTTATACAACAGCGAAAGATAGCATCATAGCAATGAGTAAAACTTGCGATAGGAAATGGTGGGTTTTGGGTGCTAAAAATTGGATCAGTACAAGTTGAACGTTAGCAGGAAAAAAAGTTTTCAAACTGAGAGCGAAATATTTCTAAGCTCGAATGAGAATGTTGAGAGGAACTTTTTCTTGGTGTTGAAGTAAGTTTGAAAGGACTAAAAATAGATTTAAAAAAATTGTTGAACGGAGGATGAGAGGTCTGAGGGTTGACAGGAAGTAGCACGGTTGTGGATGGACAGTCGCGGTCTGGTCGACCTCACATCTCTTTCCAATTTCGCTCGTGAAAGTTACTGTCAACTTTTACCATGGATAACTAAGTTATTACAGGTCACTGAAGAGAAATGTTAATGACGAAATTTAACTAAAACTTTGCTGAATCAATATCTGCTTTTTAAATGAATAATTTCCAATGACCTGTGAGGTAGCAAGTTTTCAATCTCACACAAACCTGTCATATTCTCAGTTTGTCTGCTAGTGGAAAATTTTCTTGGGTGAAATGTTTTCTCATATTTGATTTCACTAGTTCGCCAAACATCCCATCGAAAAAATAGCCATAAGAAAGAACTGAGCCAACACGGTAGTTGAAAATTTTTTGTAAATGTAAGAATTGTGCGTAACTGGAGCACCCACGCTTTAAAAAATCTATTATAAAGTATAAGTAAGGAAAAAGAGCTACCTGGTAACAAAAGTCACAGCGAGAGTGAAGTCTTGCCATATTTGATCTCAATAAAATGACATATTCATGGGATAATAAAAGGAAACTTCGCATTTCACTTTAATCACAGTGCAGTAGAGCTGGACAGGAACGCTTCATACATACGTAAGAGGTCCGGGGTAACTTTGGGCTTTGTTTTACTGCAGATTTGCCGCAAAACGGTGGAAGTGACAAATACCCCACCAGCAGCAGTGAGCGAATTTGTTAAGAGGGCACGAGTGGTAGCCTGCACATAAAACACATATGAAGAAATGATACAATCAAAGAATTCAACATCTGCAAATAAGTTGAACCCAACGTTCAGAATGTGATCAAATTCAAAGGTACAATACATGTAGGACAACAAGTCCAAGTTAAACAATAGAAGATTAGATTAGATACTAGTTTAAGCCTCTCTAACCGCAAAAAAAAGGCGTTTCGAAGAGAGGAAGGTACCATTTAGAATGGAGATAAGTGAACGCGTAATGGTTGCAGAAGAGGAATAGAAACAGTAAGTTGAGAAAGAAGTTTATGAAACAAGATAAATGTTGAAGAAGTAGCAGGTGCTGAAAAACAGGACAGCAGTGAACCGAAAAAAGGTGGTCCTGAACATGACAAAAATAAAATTTATTTCAACAACAAGAAAGCCTACCTCACTCTCAGCTCGGGCCCTAACACATTTTTCCCTTAGGAATGCTAATTCCCATAGATATAATAGTAGTTGTATCCCCCTGAGGGGTTTAACGATAGAATAATGGGCAAAAATAAAATTTTCAGAGTAAGACCTCTATCACAAATGTTCCCATTCTAAATCTGATCAGATTATAGATAGATTATTAGTTAGTTTAAGCCTCCCTATTCTCAACAAATGAGATCCAAAAAGAGGAAGGAAGAAGGCACCATTTAGTATGGAGTTAAGGGAACGTGGAATCTATGCAAGAGGGCATAGAAACAGCAAGATGAGAAAGAAGTTCATGAAACAAGATCAAAGTTGAAGAAGAAAGTAGTAGGTGTTGAAAAAACAGGACAGCAGTGAACCGAAAAAAAGATGGTCCGTTACAAAACAAAAACCTATGATATTTTAACAAAAAGAAAGCCTACCTAACCTTTAGCTCGGGCCGTCACATTGTCCCCCTGGGAGGGCTAATTCCCATAGATACAATAGTTGTATCCCCTTGAGGGGTCTAAATCTGATCAATGGTACTAACATATCACAGAAGCTGAGCTGACTTGAGAAAAAAAGAAGTACTGTAACATCACACTTAGTGCAACAAGTTTGTAACCGTAGTTGCCCATCAAAACTTAGTTCTTAGAAAATGTCCTTTTCTAATTTCGTGCTAGCAGTGATATGAAACACAGACAGCCTCGTATGAGCGTACTTTACCTTGGACAGAAGAATCTCAAGTTATTCTTTACCGTAAACAGACATAGAAACAAAATTTATCATGGGACGAAAGTGTTTGGCCCATATTAATATTTTCCTGTACTCGAGTTCATGACTTTACTTTGCAAGAGCACCATGAACACGGCCACCATCAGTAGCAATCAACCAACGTACTCAGTTTATGGCAGTTTACCCAACTGTTCCACGCGTTGAAACGTGATGTATGAGGACTCCATGAAGACTATCTGAACGTATGAAGAAGGGCAGCTTTCACATGACTGTACGTCACAAATTTCAAAAAGGATTTTAGGTGATTTTGAACTAGGTAGTCGCTTCTCAAGCATCTTCATTTAAATTGTACTATCCACCCCTTTCGAATAATTATAATTCGTTCTTCCCTGTCAGCCATAAAAAATTATGACCATAATCCTGTCTTCTCAATGTTATTTTTTACAATAAAAATGTTGCGCTTTGAATCACAAACCGTCGTTCCTTTTCTCTAAGACATGCCACGCTTTGCTTCCTGTGAAGAGATTTAGATTGCTCTTCACCAAACTAAACAAACCGATTTAATAAAAGAGTGCTTCATCCAGGTCATACGTGAACGTTTGGCAGCACTGCGCAAGTTTTGTAGAGAACTTAACTCATGTAGGTCACTTTTAGGTAATTTTCTATACAATTTTTACGTCCTCCCACTGTCATTTTCAATTCTGCGTATGCGTGGGTGTAGTTATCGGCTTTCACCTTGTGCAGCATGCAGCGTCACGACAACCTAACGAGAGGTTTCGGCTCTTGCCAGGCTTGTAGTGCCTTTAGTTGGTTATTTGGGTTCGCTTTTCACAGGAACTGCCAACCACCACTGGCGTATGTGGACTTCCATAAAGTAAGCTAAGGGATTTTCATTTTACGTTGGTACAATAAGTCCTCCTTATACGGTACTTCGTTATCCGGTAAATTCACAGTTACGGTGTTACGTAAGTACTACTCTTGTATCCATTAAGGGGAAAAAAATGCTTAGGTACGTACCTGCTCGTATATTGGTAACACCGAACAGTAGTGCCACCGCGCTACGCAGCCACCAACAATCAGTCTCTTTCTGTGCTTCCCACTGAACGCAAGTATATCCTTAAATCTGATCGGGTACGTGGAGAGTGAAAGGTAAATAAAAACATTTCCTGTTTATTTTGCACATTACTTCACCTTTTTTATAAGAATACCTTAGTGTCTGCAGGGGTGACTTTCGACTTGCTGGAACACAACCCTTATTTTACATGTTATAATGTATTCGGTATACGGTAATTTCATTTTGAGGTAAATCTTTCAGGAATCCAAATGTACCGTTTAACGATGACCTTCTGTACTGGGTGAAATGCCCGTGGCGGACGCTGTAGTGAATTTAGTTCACGCAATACATATTCCATGGTCATGTGTTAAACCATTTTCGAATAGATTTAATTACCAAATCAATCAAAATGGGATTTGGTGCACTAAACAAAACAATTCCTCCTCTTAGAGTTTTCAAGTACCGAGTCGAAGGTTTGCTGAATAAGAAAGACATGTTCGTAAACGATGATGGATCGAAAACGTTTTAGTGGTATAACTGTTCAAGTAGCCTTAATTGTAGACAAATTTCCGAACCTCGCTCATAGTAAGGACCCTAATTGTCGAGGTGTGAGGTAGGTGGAGCGTATGGATGTTTGAAAGCTCTGACATTTGATTTTCTCGCTGCTCTCCTAAAGTAGGCAGTGAATGACAGCATGACTCACAGTGAGCACGGAGTTGCCCAGTGTATTTCCTAGAGTGGTTCTTGAACCTTTGGGTTCATTAGATTTGTGCATGATCCAGGTACAGCTGGGTCTGAGCCTGTTGATTAGTATATTTTTTTCTAGCGATATTCTTTCAACTCCATTTCCCGGGATGAAGTTTGAAATTGCACTAGGTAATTTTAACTCATTTAATCCATCCTTCTAAGACCTTTTTCACAGATAGTGTGAAACCAATCACCACATTGCGAATTATGGCCCTTAGTTGAACACGACACCTAATTAATAATCTGATCTCAATTTTCTTGGAAATCTCAGACGTGTATTGAACATTGCCAATATTGAAATGCATCTAAAGAACTTTGTGTACAGATGAGTGAAACAAAATACAACTGAGTGCCAAAAGCTAACTTCGACTTGAGAGTAATCTTCTCCAACTTCTCCGTGGCGGAACAGAAGAACACTGCCCTTCGGACGAAATCCCAGACCTGCAAATGCTATATTTTCATCATAGAACAAGCAGTACTAACATGAAATGAAAATCCCTTAGCTCACTTTATAGAAGTCCACATACGCCAGTGGTGGTTGGCAATTCCGGTGAAAATGCGAACCCAAATAACCAACTGAAGGCACTGCAAGCCCGGAAAGAGCCGAAACCTCTCGTTAGGTTGTCGTGACGCTACACGCTGCCCAAGGTGAAAGCGATTCTTCTCATTGAGCTTGTGCTTCGCTCTCTCAAATTAAGTTTAAACGCTGGAAGATCACAATTCACCGCGATAGAAAAATCGAGTAATCTTCCGTAATGAAGGATGGAAGATGTTTCTTCACGGTGCTTTAACAGGCATGGTCACACCACCAAATGCAGACAATGTTACTAATTTTTAAGAAAATATTTCGCCCAAAGGTGAACTTTGTTTTATCGATATTATGAAAAAAATATGTGCCGTATTCTTTAAATAATTTTACTAAAATGAAAGTATGATTTCCATTACAATTTCTTCTAAAAGAAGAAACAGAACTTTCAAGAAACGAAAGGAATAATCATTTCGTTCCAACAGCTATCCGTGAAACTTGCATCAGTTTTAAAACAATGAACAATCCACAAAACTCGTAGCAATTTGTACTAACTACAATTTATTTAGCTAATATTGAAGATGATGCACTGAGAGTGCGCTCCCTAAAGTACTAAGACTGGCACATAACACAGAGAGGGTTGAAACTGTAATTACAAGCAGACGCATTTATAACGAATTGGGTCAAAGGCTTCAATAGTGAACAACGTTTACAATTTCTAATAGAAATTGTTTTGTCACTAAAACAGACAGCTAAAACCATCTAATATTTCTTATGTTCATGCGCAGACAGATGTGATTGTATAGTTTCATCATCTGCCATAGTACAGGCATAATGCAAGACATTCGTTCCCACCAGAGGTAAGATCAAAGTTACACATGAGTTAGTCCTTAACGAGTAGTTGCATTTATGTCATCTATGGTACCTTCATTTAAACTCAACTCCCTCCTTATCACATGGCACCGCAAACATTTGAAAATGTTGTAGAAATTTTATTCAAGGGTTATGGCCAGATCTGTGATTTTTTTCCTATTTTAATTTTAACAGTAAAACAAGTGTTTTCAAGAGTCAAAAAAATTAAAAACTTACCCAAACTAACTAATTAGCGCAGCTTAATGATGAAGCTGCTCCAAGTTGCATTGATGCGTTCTTGTCACAGGAATATTGAACAAAATCTTCAATGTCGAACTATGCATTCAATAAAAATGATAATTTCTTTATCAACCAATATAAATTTTCTGATGGATATTCTCCAGAGGTAAACATGCCAAGAACCAAAAAATATAGACAGTTAAAAGAGACTTATGATTTATCATGAACTAAATAGGAAGAGAAAGTTTGAGCCAAATTACGGCAAATACTTTTTTTGAGTACACTAAATACGCGGCTAGATTCAGGTGTTATTCACTGTCATAACACTTTACCCACTAGTCACACATGAGAACTATGCACCCAATCAATGAATTGAGGCTTTATACAGAATTACGTACAGAAGCGGGGAGTTCAACAACAGTTTACGAACACGCCACACATTTTAGATGAATTGCCTTCAAGTAGAAGCATAACATATTTTGAAATCCCGCATCGAAATCACCATTCTCGAGGCGAGAAGTACTCTCGAATTTGAGAAGTAAACAGCGACGAAAATTTAGTTGATAACGTCAGACGACTTACGCAATGGGAAACGTTTTCATCCGCCAACTGATTTAATCGTTAGAGGTTAGATAATAAAAAATAGGGGAGGAGCTCGAGCAGTCAAAGCAGGTGTTGCGCGAATAAAATGTCATTAATAACAATAGCACTATTGATGGGAGAACAGGGCTGGGGAGTCAGAGTCGGAGCTTGAGGAGTCGAAGTGAGGAAAAATGACCGACTCCGACTCCTTTGTTAAAAAAATGAATTTGAAAAGATGCTAAAGCTCAACTGTTATAATAAAACAAATCAATACTTATTTTAGAATACATTCATTTAAAATTCTTTCAGCAGAAACTTTGTACATAGCAACGTTTGCAGCCACTTCTGTGGTGGATCTGCGATCAATCTACCTCGATATGTTGGATCATATCCCGAATCCCCTGTAAAAATGTTTCTCCCGAGTGGCCTCAATTCATATTAAAAATAGCTACTCGGTGAAAATATTTTTGAACAATGGAAAGATTAGATTAGATTATTAGTTAGTTTAAGCCTCCCTATCCGCTACAAAGGCGATCCAAAGAGAGGAAGGAGGAAGGCACCATTTAGTTTGGAATTTAGGGAACGTGGAATCTACGCAGAAAGGGCATAGAAACAGTAAGATGAGAAAGAAGTTTATGAAACAAGATCAAAGTTCAAGAAGAAAGTAGTAGGTGTTGAAAAAACAGGACAGCAGTGAACCGAAAAAAGATGGTCCGTAACAGAACAAAAACCTATTCTATTCCAACAAAAAGGAAGCCTACCTAACCCTTAGCTCGGGCCCTCACATAGTCCCCCTGGGAGCGCTAATTCCCATAGATACAACAGTTGTATCCCCCTGAGGGGGTGAAGAATGGAAAACTCTGGGGATTTGATCCGATATGTTTTCGTGAAGAAGTTGTTCAAGATTGATGGAAAATATGTTCAAAATCATAGGAAGGCTTAAACCGCCCCTACCAGACATCAAGAGAAAAATATTGAAACAACCAATCTGCCATACTAGAATTGAATGATCTTGAATAGCATTTTTTAATAATTGCAAACAATGAAATCCGCATTTTCCAATCTGCTCAAGTGATCTTCGCCTTGCTTTTTATTTTCAAGCTTAGAAGCATCAATGCTGGAGTTACTAAAGCTCCTATTCTCCTAAATAAGCTCCAAAAGTACTAACAAAACAAACAGGATCTACTCGTCCCCTCGTCCTGCGAGGAAAAAAGAGCGCAGCTACGATTCGGACCTCGAAGAAATTTGGAAATTTGTATGAATGTACCTCTCTCAAAAATATAAGAGAATTAAATCGTGTTACTCCAAACGCCGCTACCGAAAGGTTAATTGCCCATTCTGAGCAGGACCACCGTTGTTGTAAAAGGGTAACCGCATGCTACATAGGAGCGGTCACCATGAGGATTCAGCCATTTTCCATTAGCTGCTGTGTCTCCTGCTTTATCATTAAACACCTAAAGTTAGCGACGAAATTAATCGTACACCCCTCGTCTTTCAAAACTTTCTGGAATTACTCAAAAACTATTGTTGCCACAGGCATATGATTTTCACAGGGTGTGAAGTACATATTAGTGACAATGAGACGAAGTTTCTAGAACAAAATATTATTTTTGTAAGATATAACAAGCTGAACTTCAGAAACACGACAAGTCAAAATTATTCATACAATTGAGAACATTACATTTCATTGAGAAATGTTTACCGTTATACTTGTTTCATTGAAATAAAATTTGTGTCTAAAATGTTCTTGAACATTCTAGATGTGAGATCATATTGGAAAATTGTGCCAGAGCTAATGGAGAGCCAGAGGAATGGAGCTTTCTCATTCGTACACTAGCACCACGATAGGAAAACTAAGGAACTCGGTGTGACCTCAGACAGAAGATTATTGACTGCCACAAAGCTGGAAATAGGCATGGCGACCTATCTAAGCGTTTGAGCATCCCAAGATCTACAGTACAATATGTTATAAAAAAATTTGCTAAATTTGGCACTGTAGAAACGTGGCCTGGGCGTGGTCACAAACAAAAACTCTCGGTGAGAACTTCTCGAAAATTGTGTCGTAAGGTCAACGCTAATCCACGAGTGAAGCTAGACAACATTGCCGAGAGATTGAACGCTCAGGGAACTAGCAAGAGCAATCGCACAATCCAGCGCTGCCTGAACCAGAAAGGCCTACACGAACGCCGACCTTGAAGGACTCCACTCCACAAACCAAGTCATGTTGCTGCTCGCTTGAACTTTGCAAAGTCACACTTAGATAAGGACAGAGGCTTTTGGAGAGAGTATTATGGAGTGACAAAACCACAATCGAGCATTTTGGGCACAGTGCCAACAGGTAAACACGAAGGTGTATCACTGATGTTTTGGGATTGTTTTGCTGCATCGGGTACTTGAAAATTGGTTGCAATTGAAGGGAAGATGAACTCTGATGACTATATTTCTATTTTGGACGAAAACCTGAGGGTATCAGCTAATAGTTTGTGACTTGGACAGCGGTGGGTATTTCAATAAGACAATGACCTAAAACACACGGCCAAGTCTACAACTAGCTGGCTCCAGAAAAATAAGGTAAATGTGCTGCCACAGCCTTCGATGAATCCTGATCTCAATCCCGTTGAAAACTTGTGGCAGGAATTAAAAGTCAACATCAACAAGAGAGCTCTAATGAATCTTCAGGAATTGAAACGTATCGCCATTGAGAAATGGAACAATGTTTCATCTGAAACTACAGAAAAGCTTGTCAAAAACCATAATAAAAGGATTTTAAATGTTATGAAGATGAAAGGTCACGCTATTGATTAATAAAAATCTACTCAAATAATAGAGTCACCTCATTAAAGTGTAAAACTACTCACTGTATGAATAATTTTGTCTTACCGTGTTTCTAAAGTTCAGCTTGTTAAATCTTTCAAAAATAATATTTTTGTTTTAAAAATTTTGTATTATTGCCACTAATATGAGATAGTAATTCTAGGAAGTTTTGAAAGATGAGGGTGTACGAATAATTTCGTCGCTAACTGTATGTTTGGCAGCGTTTTTGTCGTTGTATGAGTCTACTAATTGTAAAATGCTTAGAAAGTTTTAGTACATTTTGCCTCCTAATGTTTCTTTCAACAGTTACGTCCTGGAACCTCCATATTTCACAAGCGAAGGACGTACATTCCTTGCTGAATACGAGTTCGGAAAAGGCAGTAAATGCAGAAAGGCCGTGCAACAACGAGAAGCATATGAATTTGTAGGTATAGCTTTCTACACTGTGATGCAGTTCTTACTATACTGGATACATTTTGTCGGAGTGGAATTTCCTGTGTTGTTATTCTTGTATTATTATCAATACGGGAAAGCCC
>JACJUY010005292.1:46422-61666 GCA_014220935.1 Platorchestia sp. MABIK | reverse complement strand
TAAAAGCATTCACATCCACCAGAAAACTGACAAATATGCCTGCATTTGTTCTCTAGTTCATGTACTATTTTTATTATGAAACTAATCATATTATTATAATTGTTCCCATTATACACGAGTTACTTCACATCAAAAGCAGCCACAAGAGAACAAAGAAAAGGGCCCATTATCCCGTGGATATACGACATTATGTCAAACAAACACACACCGTAGGGTCAATTTAATCCCAACCTTTTTATTATTGTAACAAAAAGGTTAACCAGTTTCAGTTATTTGGGGAAGTCACACAGGCATGTTCAAATATAATAATAAAGCTTACAGTTATTTTAGATTAAAATTCAGTCAAGGTCATTTTGACCGTAACGTGCATCTGGTTAAAAAAGGACTACTAAAAATAAAGAACCTTAGCACAAGGTCTGTTTCCAAATAGGATATCCACTGCATGGAAATAAGTTAGATAGAAAAATGAGGAAAATAGAAAGAGTTACGAAAAACATAAAACCTGAAAGATATTAGTAGGTGCTAGGGATAGAAGTCCTAAAAGTCAGTCAAGAGCTGAGATGATTAATCATGAGTAACAATAAGGCATGTTCTACTTTAGAAATGAACCAGTGCAGCTGACAAAAAGGAAACTCAAAATTAGGCACCATGATGTCAAAATATTTCTAAAACATTACATAAATGTGAAATTTTTCTGTTGTTTCAATTCTAAGAATACATTACAGGTTTTATAAGCCAGACTAACAATTTTCAGTCACACAAATACAGCAAAATCCACTAACTTGACTCATACATTTGGTTCATCCCTCTGGTATACATTTCCCTCCTCATTCTGAGTCCAAACCAGGAACCTTTAAAAATTTTGCACACTGAAATGGGTATGATTTTTTCTAACATGACAAAAAATACCTTTAAAACAGCTGTAATAAGGAGTTCCTCAGTTTTCAAGCAACATGCACATGCACAATACATTAACTTGAATTATGCATATCTTACAAATTAATGTTACTCATCTCATGATGAGTAACACAGCAATTTCAAGTATGCATAAGCACTTGAATCATGTCCATCATCTAACAAAAATAGTTTTGATAATTAGAACGCTTTCATTTGATAAGCACTACATCTCCAATTACTCTACAATGGTAATCAATATATTTTCAGTTCACCTTGTTTTATTAGCACAATGTGAGAACTCACAGTAACCACCAACATAAAAAGGTGTGAAGATTCCAAAAATCTGATCAATGCGGACCAACGGAATGCACCTTTCCTCCAAACAATGAAACATACTTAAAACAAATCAACTCACCTCCAGAGATCTGTACTCATTGCTAAGTGTCTCCCACTCCTCCATGCAGGAATTCATGCTGTTGTGATCCATATTTTCCCTCAGTGTTGGGTGTCAAAAAGGTAATTCAAGAACTGTACATATTTTCACAAATTTTTTCAACATGAAAATTTATAATACATTTCAAATGACAGCACCAAAAATGCTCCTGTAAAAAAAATTACTGTTAAATTCCCTGAATTTAAAAATTCACATTACCAAATGATATTATTGACCAACCTTCAATGCTAGTCAGTCAAATTGAAAGTATAGAACTTCAATTTTGCATGATAATAGTATTTTCAAGTTTTTTTTCTTATACTGAATAAATTTTTCTTATTTTATGACCCTCTCCAGCCATGTTTCACATTCTGTATTGAAATCAAATCATGCTTGAATAAAAATGAACACAATGGGAGTTTCACTTTAGCTTTTCATAGAGTTTTTTGTTGACTATCCTAACCATGTAACTCAAAGTCATGGAAATGTTCATTTAGCATAAGTATTCATTCCTCAAATAATGCAACAACCTTGGTGCTTGGTGATTCGTGTATTATTGCATTGTATCACAATTCAGATTCAGCACACTTCTATAGCAAGGGAGAGTCTTGTATCTGAGAAAATTTTTGAGTATAATATATTTTTGGTACAACTGAACAGCATTCTAAAAAAGGGGTATATTCCTATCTAGGACATGAGAATATAGTACAAGTAAGCAGGTTGTCAGCTGCAAAGAACTCCAGCATACTCCCAATAACAATAAGCTCTTTATTCATTGAATACTCCTAACCTGCCAAGCTGATTTCATATCAGCAATGATGACTAAAAATGTACTTTTTCCCAAGCTGTCAATTAAAGAGAGCAGACAAACAATTATTCTTCAACACTTAGACTCAGTGGTACACATTTGGAACAGACAGCTCTACATAGTCACAGTGTATGCTGTCTATGCAGCAGTTTGAAATATTGAAATGTAGATGTTTTCTCTTCAACCAATTGACAGGCTCTGACATTTACTGGAATGCCTTAGGCATGTATACCCACCAGCCAGTCCTGTTGATGTCATTTACAATTTGATACAGTGTGAACAAGATGCACAGAAGAAATGTAAGCAAACTGAGTTTAGAAATTTATGCTAGAGCTGCTGTAATATTTGGAAGAGCTCAATTGTGTTTGTAGCATGAAAGTCAATTTATTTCTCTTGTACTTCGAGAGTTGTTAAAACTCTTCATCATTTACATTTGACTCAGAAGTGAGATGCAACTTGATAGTGGCTCATGGTAAAAACATCCACATTAGGAGTAATTGAGCACTTGTTAATGGTCAGGAGGTTCAATAGCACACTCATACCTCCGTTTTACGGACAAATAGGGGGAACCTCTGATGGCTCCCTCCGGTCATCCGTAGGCCAAGAAACATCAAAACGAGTCGTGTTTGCGCAATCGCATTTTGTTTGGGCATTTCCCACCAAAAGCACTGGGTGTGACTCCGTTCGGGATTCCCATCCTGTCCAATAGTCCGGATTGTCCAAAGCATCCGACAGAAATGTATACAGAATATATATCACTGGTACAACAAATCCAGCACAACATAGAAAAAAGGGGCAAAAATTGGAAGCAATGCAATGCAGGTGCTGAAACAGTGTTGTCAACAGACTGCACTGCACGCCATCTAGCGGTCAGTTTTGGAACTAACAGACTTTGTCCGTAGTGCGTGTGACTTTCAAATATAATTGGTAGCTTAAAAATTTGTCCGTTGAATCCAAAACCCGCTAAAACAGGGTCAGTAAAACCAGGGTATGAGTGTTCAGTACTATTGATTTCTTACCATCCTTCCATCATGTAATGTGTTACATTAGCAAACCTGTGTGAACCTGTTCAGGTCTGATTTACAGTTATTTTGGCAGTTTTAAGTTTATTTTTACTGTGATATACAATCCTCTTGGTCAACTGTCACTCTGTTATTGGTCAGAATACCTCATTCACAACTCTCAAGATTTTTGACCTTGACTTTGCAGATTAACCCCTTCCCCAGCAGAAACGCGTAGACACGTTCTCACAAAATGTTCTTTTTTCAGTCCTCGACCAGTTTACTCGTCTAAAACTTTACCTTCAAAAACCAGCTACATACGTATATACTCGTCAATCTTAAGCCTTTGTAAGCCATTCTATATGTGAAACAAGCATTCTCGTCAAATTGTACACCTGGCAGAGGCGATAGGGTAGAGCTGTGGGATTTCAAGGACATTGTCACTAGACTTGCTCCGACAGCCATTGTTGTTGGATGGTTGTTGTTTGCATCCACATTTGCATTCATTTTTTGTAGCATTTTCAAGTGTTACAGCCCAAATGTCTAGTTCAATGGAAGATAGTAAATATGAACCTTCATTCAGAAGCTTGAATACATCTGATAACTCTGCCAGTTCATCAGACAATGACTATATCTTAAGAAGTGAGGAGGGGGGTGAGAGGAGGGCTTGGAGAAGCCTCGAGTTGTCAGAGGAGCGTATGAATGCACCACCACCATGTTTTCCTTTCACAAGAACCAAAATAAAAATAAATAAAAAATAGAACCAAAATAAAAAAAATAAAAAATAGAACCAAAATAAAAAAATTCGTCTGAAAAATAAACGCTTTTAACAAAAAAATTGTTGGGGAAGGGGTTAAAAGTGTGTTTTATGAATTTGATCGATCTGATGGTCATTCCATTGGATGGAATGCAGGAAAGTCAGATGACCTTGTAGCAAAATTTGAGAATAGGAAATTAGATTGTGTTGGGGTAGTAGAGACCCAACTGCATGATAGAGTCAGTTTAACATGCAAGGAGAATAAGTATCATATGATAGGAAAAGGGCATATAAGTTGGCAAAAAAGAGGTGGTGGAGTTGGTCCGATTATAAAGAATGCCTTAAATTGGAAAAAAGAAGAACTTCCGGTTGGAAATAAACCTGAGAGTGAAGATTTGTTAGCAATAAAGTGTGAAAGAATGCATGCCAAAGAATGTGTGATTGTTTGTTATATGACAACTAATGGGATTTTAGCTCATGAAGAGAATGAAAAAAATTACAAGATATTAACAAGGATAGTGCGAGAACATTGCAGGTGCCCTGTGATTGTGATCGGTGACATGAATGGCCCTGTTGGTATACTTGGTGAACCTGTGAATGCAAATGGACAAAAATTGATTGATTTCTGTGATGAAAATGAACTTGAAAATCTGAATGTCACAATAGGAAACGGCTTGCATACATGGCAAAGCAGGGAATGGAAAACTGCAATTGACTATATGATAGTGAATAGTAGAGCAAGAAAGTATGTCAAAGAAATGCTTGTAGATGAAGATGATTTTGATTTTGATAGTGACCATAAAATGCTTGTGCTTGAGTATAATTGGGATGGAAAGGAGTCAATGCAGAAGGTCAGCAGTGTAAAACAAAATTGATGTATAAAAATGACCAACTGGGAAGAATTTAGGAATGAATTGAGTAGATGTAACTGGAACATGAGTGGAAATGTGAATGACCTAAATGATGAAATTGCAAGAACCTTGTATGATGTGGCAGAGCAAAAGCTTGGTAGAATAAAATGCAAGAAAAGAACAGGAAATGCTAGGTGGTTTACAAATGAGATAAAGGAAGAACGAATGAGAAGAAAGACATTAAATAAGACACAACGCAATATGAGTAAAATGTATCAAAGACATAGAATTACTGAAGATGAATGGCAGAGTGCATGGAATGAGTACAAAGACCAGCAGAAGATAGTAAAGAGAATGATTAATGAGGCTAGAGTTAAGAAGACGGTAACGGTAGGAATCTGAAGTAATAGAGATTTTCAGTTTTTAAATTCATCTTATAGAGAATTTTCTTGCGCACCCAACGATATAATTGGCTCCCAAGTACGTGCATTGGTTCGTCTCCTAGACGGGGTTGAAAACGCGCACTGGTGTGACCTTGAAGCGCGCCAATGGATGAGTGATCTCCCCTTCCCTCCTTATTACGAGTCCGTTTTGGGCGTTTCTCTACGGTAATGGCAAGAGAGTTCATTCATGGCGGGCATGAAATGCTTTTAACATTCTAACACTCGGTGATAAATTATGATGATGTAACTAATGTTTGTTTTGAGTCCAGCTGCTCTGAGTTTTCAGCTAATTAGCTTGTTGTGTAAACATCTAATCTCCTCCCGTAGTTTTGAAGGTACAGGAATGGCAAATATATCACTCGAAAAGGCTCAAAAAGAGCCACACAGCACTATAGTTGAAACAAAACAGAAACTAGTTTGAAAATGAAAAAAAAAATAATTTCAATGAAATATTTGACAATGTAAAAAAAAAACGTTTTTAAAGTACAGGAATGGCAATTATATCAATCAATAGTGAACAAAAAAGGCTATAAATCCCTAAAGTTTAAACGTAAAGAGAGACTTGGTTAGAAAATTAGGGGAAAAATAAAAATTTTTTTTTAGAAAAATGTCTGTCCTCAACACTTGCAATTTTCAATTTTAAAATGAATCTTCATCCACAATTTTTAGAGTACAAGAATTAGAAGTATATCATTTGATAGAGTTTAGCAAACTCTATCGATAAGGGCAATTCGATTTTTGAAATATTTGTTATTTTGAACATTATGCGACAAGAAAAGAAACGAGAAAAGCAAGTTGAATTTTTTTTCAAAAAATCACTGAAATCAAAAGAAAAAAATTATCGAAAATTCAATCGCCCTTATCGTTAGAGAACTCAATAAACTATCTATGAACGAATTGCCAGTCCTGTAGCTTCAAAACTGTAGGGCGAGTAGGACTTTCCCTGGATCCCAATTTTGACGTTTTTTTTTTTTTAATTTTGATGCAGATGCAAAAAAAACAATTCAATCATAAAGAGATCGCTAAATCATTTTACACCTGACGTGGAAATTTCAGAAAAATCCATCCAGAAATGACAGACTTTTTTCTCTACCGTGACCGTCTCTTTAAAGAGGAGAGACACCAAGTTGAAAATTTAAGAAAGGTCCAGATGGAATAAAAGATTGGTATAAGTTTATACAAGGTAATGATAGAGGTAGGGAAGTTCAAGTCAACGAATTGGTAGTCAATGGTTGCAGTGTGCGAGATAGTATGCAAATGGTGAAAGCAGTTGAAGAATACTGGGAGGACATTGGTGGAATGAACGAACAGGTAACAGATGATGAACCCGTAAACTTTCTGATTGATGAACATGAGCTGCAAATGGAAGACAAAATCACTTGTGAAGAAATTGTAAGTTTTATGAAGAAAGTGAAAAATGGAATGGCATGTGGCCCTGATAAAATCCCACATGAGTTCTATAAGTGCGGAGGAGAGAGTGTAGTCAGTGTGTTGAAATGTTTATTTAATGAGATATGGAAGAGTACCGGATGACTGGAACATGTGTAATGTAGTCCTATTGCATAAGGGTGGACATAAGAGTACGAAAGAACTTAAAAATTACAGACCAATTGCACTGGCTGATACTGTGTGTAAGATTTTTTTGCGGCATTTTGAATGAGACTATGAAAAATTTGGTTGAGGAATTAGGAGTCCTGGGAGAAGAACAATGGTTTTAGGCAGGATAGACGTGGGGAGGATAATCTGTTTGTAGTGAGTGAAATAATTGAGCAAATGAGAAAGGATGATAAGAAGGTATATTTAGCATTTCTGGATATTGAAAAGGCATATGACAAAGTAGATCGGGCTAGGCTTTTTGAAATTTAGAGGAAAGTTGGGTTTAGCAGAAAAATAGTAAACATTGTCCAAAGTCTGTGTGAGAACACAAGCTCCATCTACAGGTTAGGAAATTTGGAAACAGGGCAAGTGAGGAGTGTTAGAGGAGTGAGACAGGGCTGTACTCTGTCTCCCATGTTGTTTGCATTGTACACAGAAGAATTAGCAGTTTGACTGAGAATGAGTGGCTTAGGAAGGAAAGTAGGTAAAGAGAGACTAAGTTGCTTGTTGTATGCTGATGATGTGGTTGTGGTTAGTGAATGTGGTCATGAACTACAAACGATGCTTGACATTGTGAATGGATTTAGTACAGATTTTAAGATGAACTTTGGTGCTGATAAAGTAAGGTTATGGTTATAAATAGTGATGAGACTGATAGAGACAGACTGTGGAACATTGGAGAAATCAGAATAGGTAGAACAAAAAAATACAAATATCTTGGTTGTATGATAAGTGCAGATGGATGCACTAGAACTAAGGGTGAGAAAGTGGCAAAAGCAATGCAGTGGAGTGGACTCCAATGGTCAAGTTTACTGGGTTTTGGAGCTTGCTGGACTATTGCTAGCGTCAAAAAGTGCGCAGAAAAAATGCAAGTCAATGCGCGATGGGGCCTTAACACACCGGGAAAAGATAAGTTTTTAGATTAAAAAAGATAAAAAACAAAGTATCTGATCAGTAACACATACAGCAACAGCAGCACTAATATCGCTTATACTTCTATTGCTTGCTAACATTTCTATGACAAGCTTGCAAATGATAATTATGGGATATTAAAAGCAATGATGGCAGCACAATCCGCCGTGTCCAAGTAACCTAACTACTATGAACATCAATATTATAGTTTAAATTGGTTAAGGGAAAAGTACGGTTGCAATCAAGAAAATGGCTTTCACGTTTGTTCTTTAGAATCCAGATCTATGAAATTTGGCATCCGTATGTATTTTTGAAAGTAAGTAGGGCTCATATTTTAGACTTTTCCATTTTTGCTTTAATTGCGGAGATAATGGGGGAAAATGGGTGAAAAAGGATATTTTCATAAGCTATCTCCTCCAAAAGTTATTACTGTAGAGCAATGATTTAGATCTCATTGAATGCACAGAGTTGCTGCATAGCTGGACGTGGGCGTGTTATAAAATTCATAGTAGTTTATTTTTCATGAAATTTCATTTTTTCCATGTTATGCATTTTTCTGCAGATGTTTCAATGTAACTAAAAAATAACTATGAATTTCATAACAAGCCCACGTCCAGCCATGTAGCAACACTTTGTGCTATCAATGACACCCAAGTCATTGCTTTACGATAACTTTTGGTAGAGATAGCTTTTTAACTTTTTCCTTTAACTGTTCAGGAAGCACATTTTTCTACAATTTGTTGCTTTTTTAATTCAAAAGCTAAATTACTAGGGAAAATTGACACGGTTGACATTCTGAAAGCTATCTGAACATTTGAATATCTCATCTTTTTTTTGTTGTTCCTTGAAAGAACTGGTACCACAGATATCACAAATACGTATGGAACTGGTTTCACAGATACGGATCACCGCTCAAGGAGCGCACACTTCAGTGTCCTCCTCGACGTGCTACACCCCTTCCCGCCTGTGTTTTCCCCTCTCACACAGCAAAGAACATTGTGCAGCTTTGCTAGATTGTAAACTAAGAAGTTCTGTGTTGAATAGACCAACAAAACATAATCCAGATATTTCTGGTTCATGTCTAACACGGTGACTGTCTAGCACTATCAGCTGCATTCGAATCCACCCCCTTCCCTTCTCGTTTACTCCTCTCACAAAGACAGAACGTTTTGAACCTATGCTAGCTTGTAAAATAAGAACTTCTGTATTGAATAGAGCAATAAAAACCAGAAAAGAAAAACCCCCTTCCCAACTCCATTTCCCCCACTTACAATGCTCAGATTGTTCTGCAAATTTGACAGCTTGTGAAGTAAGCACATCTCTAGCAAATAAAGCAATAAAAATAAATTTGAATTTGGTCAGGACGTTTCCCTTAAGGCAATTCAACGCTTTTTCCTTTGAATTTTTTAAAAATAAGTAAAAAATTATTTCTGAAATGAAATAAGCTCTTGGGTATTCACAGCAGGTTTATAACATTCAAATAGACAGTTGTAGCCCCTAAAGTTTTTGGAATTTACCCATACCCCCCACCCCCAATGGAATTTTTTTTTCAAATTTTCATTTCTTAGCCAATATTGTGTGTGGATGAACTTTTTTGTTCTAATTAATTAAACCGAAAATATCTCACATTTTTAATTGCAGTTTTTAGTTTTTGCTCTAAAAAATTGACAACTATTTGAGTATTAAAACACAATTATTTTATTTCTATGGACAATGAAAAAATCTCTTACCCACTTTACAAAAAAACTGTCTTTGACTGTCAGACTGTCTTTGTGAGCTGTAGACGTGCTGTTCTGTTTACCCAAGAAGTTCATTTTTTAAGCTAAATTGACATCTACATAACAGATTTGAGTCTAAATAATTTATTGATGAAAAAAAGACTATTTAGATTGAAACTTGATGCATTTAGTGTAACGTTTTTGTTTTAAGTAAGATTAGTTACTCCCTATCTTGTAAACAGGACCATACGGTCCTAATGGTCTGGGGAATGGAATAGATTAGATTAGATTATTAGTTAGTTTAAGCCTCCCTATCCGCTACAAAGGCAATCCAAAGAGAGGAAGGAGGAAGGCACCATTTAGTATGGAGTTTAGGGAACGTGGAATCTACGCAGAAAGGGCATAGAAACAGTAAGATGAGAAAGAAGTTTATGAAACAAGATCAAAGTTCAAGAAGAAAGTAGTAGATGTTGAAAAAAACAGGACAGCAGTGAACCGAAAAAAGATTGTCCGTAACAGAACGAAAACCTATGTTATTTCAACAAAAAGGAAGCCTACCTAACCCCTAGCTTGGGCCCTCACATAGTCCCCCTGGGAGCGCCAATTCCCATAGATACAATATTTGTATCCCCCTGAGGGGGTCTGGGGAATGCCACAAGTAAAAAAGGACTGTATGGTCTAGTTGGTCTTGAGGGTACATTTTCAGAATATAACTATTTGTTATCACCAAATTATTTGTCTTACTAGATTTTTAGGCAGATATAAAAATAACAGTAACATTCATTACTTCAACAAAGTGCAGTTGCTCAAGTATTGTATTCCATATACATTTCTTAAGTCTGACATTTGCATAATCATGCAATATGGCATCATTTCAATCAAATCTGTAAAACACATCTAAAATATAAAGAGCATATTCAGATGCTCCAATTTGAATATTATTGTTTAATTTAGACTATCAGTTATTCTGACACATCAAACATGGCTTGTTTGGAATTTGAAAATTTAAAAAAATTTATTGCATCATCTTTTGATCATAATTGTTTGTTGATGTATCTTAGCGAGTTATAAATTTTTAGTTTTGGTGTGATCAAAAATGGCGTAACAAGTCCTTTTTGGGAAGAACCAAATTTACATTAACAAGGTTCTTGTTTGCTGGTACCTCCTCTGCATTATCATTCTACAGTAGTACAAGGATAAAACCCAGCAGAATTGCCAGTGAAGTAGCCTCACTAGATTGTACAAGTGGTGTAGAGTCAGATTTGTCTGATGTTCTAGACCCTGATTTCTAAGCCCTCACACAAAATTTAGGTGGAAAAAAACACAATATAGATGATCAAGAGGACCTATTTACTAAAGAATGTAGTGTTGACTCAACAATAATCATAAAAAGGGGCAAAATATGACCGTATTCATTGGGATTCTGTTAGAACATCACCACACATGGAAACGGATGTTCATGTATTTGTAAGCCATCCCATCAAAAAATTACAACATTGAGTCTCCAATGTACTACATCAAGAGTCTGGCATCTGATGACATTATTGAAAAAAAATTGTGAACAAAGTACTCTGTTAGCTTTGTAGAACGATCTGTCAAAACGCCCCAATCTAAATAACCTTGAATTTGAACAGTTGTTAGGTATTTGTATTCAAATGTCTGTGTCCAAAATTGATGACACTCGTCTCCATTGGTCGGCTCATGCTTTGAACGAAAATAGCTCTCAAATTATGTCACAAAAAAGATGGAAAGATATAAAATCAAATCTACATTTGGTTGATAACTGCTCATCGGGCAGACGTTCATTTGATAAACATGTGACTGAAATTGATGGCATTTCAACCACTGCTGTGAAATTACATAACTGGTCTGTTTGCCTTGCTTCCAGTTTCCTGACATCTGCTCCATTACATCAGTGAGAGAAATTTGATCGCAATGCAAAAGAGAAGATAAAGGCATCAGTTGCTAATATTCTGTTGTGCTACAACAACTTTATGGAGAACTGATTTGCATGACCAGTACATGGCATACTACCGCATGAACTTCCGCACTAAGAAATACGTATTACTTCCGACTGATATTTCACCTGTTTGATATGGCAGAGGTAAACAGCTACTTTCTATTGCCTAAAGCTGAAAATTCTAAGGGAGTTGCATATTATAATAAGACATCATTAAGGAATATCAAACTGAAGCTGGCAAATTAGTTTATCAAAAGTGGAAAGAATACTGTGCAGAAGAGCATTCAAAGAGAGTGTGCAGCAAAAATGTGCAAAGAAAAGGAAGACAGGTAATGCATCAGGCATGATGGTGGCAATCACCAATTTTTCAAGAAAACAATGGCATGTGTAATAATCCTGATTACAAAGGCAAAATACATATGTTTTGCACAAATTGCACTGTACTATGTTGTGAGAGGAACAGAAACTGCTTTGAAGCTCTTCATCAAACTAAACTATTTTGAAATAGAAACTGTCTAGTAATAGATTTGAGTGAAATTTCCCTAAGTTAATATATACTTTTTTATCATTGTACCATTTCAAGTTCAACTTTACAAGATAATACACTAAGAAAAGAAAAAAAATTTCAGTAATTGGCTTGAAGTTATCCCTCAAGTCCAATAGGACCGTATGGTCCTATGTTTAGCACTATTTCAGGTCCAAGTGGACCATAGGGTCCTCTTATAATTTTTCTCCTTAAAATAAACTTTGAAGTTTAGATGTATATTATTATGCTTAATAGATATTATTTAAATGAAAATAACTAAAAATAATTTTTTCCAAACCCAAAAAAAATTGGTTGCTAAAGGGTTAACTGGCAAAATATTGAGTTTGTTTAACATAATGTTCCAATCAAATTCTTATTTAAAAATAAATGTTCTCACACTACATACTTCAATCAATCCTGAAGTATTGTGTAGAATATAAATGCAATCCAACAAGAAGTAGGATTAACAATACCACTATTTCAGGTCAATTTTGAGTTTAATGAGCTCACAGAATTTATAAATTTGATTCCCAAGAATCAGTAAAGGAGCACATTTAATAACATTTAACAGGAATGACATTTTGCTCGCTGATGCGTCATTTTTGAGATATAACATGAATAACGCTCAGGTAATTCACGTTATGTATAACTGCGTCGTACCTGCATTGTTGCAACACGCGCAGTATTTTGGCGGGAACCATCAGTGTTGGTATAGCCAAGTCAAGTTATTTTAGATTTATTTAGGTTAGTTAAGGCTAGTTTATTCAACATTACCTAACCTTATCTAACCTATCATCATGTCAATACCATATTACAGGATATTTTTGTGTCCATTTCTTCATGTTATATACGACATTCCTGTGACTTCAAGTTTAATAACTCAAAAATTACGCATCAGCAAGCAAAATGTGATATCTGTAAAATGTTCTTAAATCTGTTTCTTTAGTGATTCTATGGAACAGAATTTTTAATTTGCATGATTATTAACCTCAATATTGACCCTATTTCATAGCATGTTACTTACATAACAATTTTACAGGCATCATTACATTGTAATACATTATTACATAGCACATCACAATGCATATAAGCTGCCTGGTTGCTGCTGCATGGTAGAAACATCATTTATGGCACCATTAGAACTTCTTCAAAGTTTGTCTGACCAGCTGTTTTCTGCCTTGATTTGCCCAAAATGCTTTAATTTTCCATTGAAAAAACTGCAGTTTACTTTCTCTTGGTCAATGTAAAGAGAACAATGACAATTTACAGCTATATAAACATTTTTCTACAGTCTACAGATGTACTTAGCTAAATGTTTCCTATTTATAATGAAGTGAATTCAGAGCTAATTAAAAAAAAAATTAATGATACATAATTTTAAATAAAATGGTACAATGCATCACCATTAAGACAAAAGTTACACTCATATGTTGCACAGAACTGCTGATCAACTGATTTAAGGGAACCATACCATCAAAAATTGGAAAAATTTTCACAATTGCATTTTATTTCATCAAAGTACTCAGAAACATGTCTGGCATAATTGGTTATATCAAAATGAGTGTCAACCACAGGAAAACTCCCCCCTCCCCCACAAAAGAGGGAGGGACGAGCTCACGTCAGCAACCCAATCTCGGGCATTTTTACATCAAGTTGTTAGCCATTGTCATGTTTTGTTACATCTAGCAGTAGCAGAGAGCTGTATCTGGCTGTGACAGTACTTAGAAGTCTCAGTTTGGCTTCGGCTGCTTCGAGGGGGGATATTGAAATGCGCATCTACGCTGCATGTCAAAATACTGATTTTGGCCAATGTCAAAAAACACTTTCTTTTCTAGCCCCTCCCTTAATTTAAAGGCTAATGCAATGCAATTTTATGCATTTGCTAGAACAATAAATTTTTCTAAAAAAGATCAACCTTTGAATATTTTGCTTTTGTTTTGAAGATGTCGTGATCCTTCATCATTGCCAGCATTTCGTTGTGGTCGTATGTTGATCTGCTCTATTTGAGCTGCAATTTATTTCTTTTGTTGTGATATGGGGTATATTTCACTTTAATATATTTTTATCAATAAGGCGTAACTTATGTCCTCGCCATGATTTTGATTTATTGGTAGCTAAAGCTACGCTGCCACCACTCTTAGAATAAGGGAAATTGAATATTTATAATATCAAATTAATGAACTGATAATGATAATTTGTAACGCTTTTCCATGCCTTTCATGCCTTTTTCTCATCTTTTCAGAACACAGGTATTGATACACTTGTAACTAAGATGGAGATTTAATTATAAAGAATCAATTAAAAGCGCATTACAATAATGATTAACTATTCCTGTTACATAATGGTACGAACACAAAATATCACTTGCTATATCGGAATAGACCTTTGATCTGAGTATTGTGAAATTGGGTAAACAATGCGAAGCTATTTAATGAAATGAGAAACTCCTCTTATAGGGAGAGATGTGAGGTCCCTCGGATGTTGAGATGGGGAATGCCAGCCTGGTACGTTCGGTGGGGCGGTAGACGCTTGATTGTTATGATATTCTGAGTCAATTAAGCTGGCTTACGGTGATAAAAGTGTTCCATGTTTCGAAATCCCTCCACGACAAGTTTGATGAAATAATGTTTATAACACCAGCGCCGGCAACCCGTAGGGCGCAGCTAAAAAGATTGGAACGACAATTCTTGCTTTGATGGTGTGTCACACTTAACTGCCTGAGTTCCCTCAGCCTCCTTTCCTCCGCGCAGTCAACCCGCTAGAGCTGAGACTTTGCCTCGTTCAAACGATGTTCTATAGAAATATGGAAATCATTCTAACGTACATGGAAATATGCCTAATTGAATCAATAATCCCTATATGAGTTTCCATGATGAAATACCTACTAAAATACAAGAAATATTCCTATAAATAGAAGAATTACAGATTAAGGATAAATTTAATGGTAGTAAATGGCAACCTCGGGCACCCGCTGAAAGAAACGACGGTGTAACATGGTCGATACAATGGCTGTAGCGTAGAAGTTTGTTCAGATGTTGGGCTTCTAGAAGATTCTTGGTAGAGTGGGCATCTTTTGCATCCGTAGGTAACTCGTGATGAAATATCTCTTCAAATATGATCGACGCAGTTCTTCTTGGAGATTCGAAGTGAATACGAAGGCCTATCGCAACATTCAAAGTATTCCATAGCACAAAAAAAAATTTTCTTGGACGCTAGATATGACGAATCATATCAGATATATATATTATTATTATATAAGAAAGTTTTAGCCTCCCGTAACCACGACAAAGATGTTCTAAGAGAGGAAGGAGGAAGGCACCATTTAGTATGGAGTTGAGGGAA